>JAOXJP010228127.1:0-11175 GCA_025762735.1 Platanus orientalis | reverse complement strand
GGAGAGAGAAAGAGGATGAGGGAGAAAGAGAGGTGGGAGTGTGGGAGAGAGAGTGGTGTCGGAGGGAGCACTGCGACCACCAGAGAGGTGAGGGAGGGAATTGGGGTATGAAAGGAAAAAAAGTTAAGTGAGGTGGAGTTAGAAAAAAGTGTGGTGGCAATAGAAAATCCATTTTGAGTTTCCTCTAGGCCCAAACCTAGTTTGAACCCATAATGTACAAAGCTGGGTCTGCCTTGGGCTTACTAAGGTCCAATCCAAACCTGCCCATGCACACCCCTAGGTAGGAGGTATTAAAGTTACTAAACATTCTATCTTTCAAGAAAGGCGGGACTCGTATCCTTTGAGCCACCTTATGGTGTGCCACGGTGAGCCAGACACAAAGGGGATGGGCCCCATCCCCTTTGTGTTTGTGGTTGACCGTGGCACACCATAAGGTAGCGTAGATGATACAGCTCCTCGAAAGAGTGGGTCTTGGTTCTCCTTCCCACACATCAGCATTCTGATCTAAATTGGAAGCATACTAGTGGAGCCTGAATTAGAGATTTGGTTGAAATCTCCTTCTCTAATGGCTGATCCTGGTAGGTAATATCTTTGTCTTCTCCATTGTTGTTAGCCTTAGCCAACACCTCATCGTATGGAGATCAGAATGGAAAATTTGATAAGATTTGATGATCTCCATGTTTATTGGCAAGAGGTAGCCCAGTTGATTTGAAATGAATCCTGTGATTTTACTAACTCTAGAAGTTGACAACGTATCTTCCCAACTTTTCATTTTCCAAATATGTGAGTGGTGGATCTTCTTGGAAAGTCCTACCCTCAGCAACCTATGGCCAGAGTCTAGGAGCCACACCCTTGTTGGCTAAGACCTTCATTAGCCTCTTCTAAGGACAAATCCGACTTAACAAGCATGACCTTCTCATCTACTTTTGTATATGTCTGTTGAGGGATTCTCATCGAGAGAATCCATCATATGACCAATGCGACCATAGAAGTGGCAAAACCTTGGTATTTTTCATATTTCACCATGACCTCAATTTCTTCATTGTTTATCATGGTCTTGGTGATCGATTTTGTCAATGATTTTGTTACATGCCTTGTTCTTAGTGTGAGCAATGGTGTTGATAATGGATTTTTCGTGGGAAGCCGATCTCCTAAGACAAAGATTTGAATGGAGAAATGCTTGCTGATTTATTAACAAGAAAGAGAGTTGAAGTACTACTATTAATGCCAACAATTTTAGAAAGAAATCAGCAAGATCATCTCTGTCTAAGAGATGGATCCATAGTTTTGAGAATCGGACCGGATTGGCCGGTCCGACCTAGTTTAACCTAAACCGACACCATAAATGGTTTTATAACAGCTTAAAACCATAATTTTCAAAAAACCAGATATAACCAGTAAAACTAGTTAAAAACTGATGAAAACCAACTGGATTTTTACGAATCCGGTTTTTATAAACCAACCATTTTTTTTTTATCAAATTAAGAAGAAAAAAACTAGAAATGTGTCTTTCCAAATTCCAATCCCACTTTCCATGAATTGATTTATGTTTTTGGTATTTTATTACAATTTTTGGTATGTCTAAAAGTTAAAAATTCTGGTCATAAGCCTTCTAATGCATTATGAATTGTTTTATTTTTTGGTATTATATTACATTTTACTTATGATTGATCAAATGTGGTTAGATCATGTAAACCGATGGTCAAACCCGATTGGACCTGAACCATCCACCTTATCGATTCGATGGCCAGTCCAGTTTTCAAAACTATGGATGGATTGGCTAGCCTAACAAATACCAAAAATGCTATATGAAAGCTGGAAATTCCTAAATCAAAGCAGCATAGATGTGTACAAAGGCACATAACAATCTATCCTCCTTAAAGAGTAGCCTTGTCCTCAAGGCTAAGGTGAGGACACTATAATAGTAGCTAATGGTATGACTCATGTAGCATCATCCTCATCTATTCCTTTCCACTGCACTAAAACTTCTGTAATAACATGCGTGCCCTCTTCACCATACGACAATCCACAATTCACAATGGAGAAAGTTTAATACACCCAGTATCATCTCTAGGTGGCAAGGAGAATTGAACTTGCACCATGACACCTGCTTTCTTTCTTAGATGAGACACGAAAGACAGGTTTGATCTTGGAATCCTCAGCTAATTTTCAGCGATACACAATCTGGCAAGTTTTTTATAAGACTTGGTATGGCCCAAAAAATCTCAGAGAGAGCTTAAGGTTTTGACACTTTGTCACAAAAGAACTATCTATATGGCTGAAAGTGCAAAAAAACCGAATCACCTACCCCAAAATACTCTAGGGTTGATGTTGATCGGCTTGATATTTTATTTGTTGTTGCACAACCTATGAATGATCCTTTAATGCTTGTAAAATTGACCCTTCAAAACTTGATCAATTCTGTGACTTTGGTGGTTCCCTTGGCATATGAAGCAAGCATTGGAGGGGACACCCCATAAATTTCCTTATAGGGAGTAATTACCGTTGACGTGTGCACATTTGTATTGTACCAAGATTCTGCAAAAAACCCATTTGACACATTCCTTTAGAGAAACATTACAAATTGCAGAGGTAATGCTCGATACATTTATGAGTGATCTCGGTTTGTCCATCTGTCTGAGGATGATAAGTTGAGTTGAGACTTAAGTGAGAACCCTGTAACTAAAAAAAATTCACTTCAAAAGTTTCTGGTAAATGTGGGATTATGGTCACTAGTAATGGTGTGGGCATCGATTTAGGGATTCCAAGAGGAGAGATCCCCATAGGAAAGAGTGAAAAGAACTGTTCCCCCACTTCACTTGTGTTGGCTTGGATTTGGTCTTGGGGAGGAAAAGTGAGAGATGAGACCAACGTCTCGTTGTTTCGATTCTTTGAAAAACTTTAAATTTTTATTAATTTTCATAAAAATATAGATCATGAACATTATTTCTCCTATGATTACCATATGAAATACTAGGATTTAAATCAATAATAAATATTTCGAAGAATACCTCAATGGCTAAACCGGACAAAAGATAATAATCCGACATTGTCTTTAAAGCATCCACACCTGCTCTAGAGCTCTTCACGTTTCTCCCAACCTTAGAAAAGTTACATGACCCATCTTAAACATGGGTAATTTACAATTTTTGAGAATCCAAAGTAACCTGAGGGGTGTGGGATCCTTATGAGATTCTTATCCTTAGACTATGGGGCTCAGTATCCTTAATTAAGTCAAACTGCAAAAAAACACTCTATCTTTTATTAATTATAAATTAATACATCGTTAATTGCAATAATCCCTGCTACATATTGTAACTGACCTCCCAAAGATAAGAAAATATCAATGAGGCATTTCCTTACAGATATTTCACAAATATGTCATTTCACTATACAATATTCCTTAATGACCTTCAAGAAGATAAAATAATCACTATGAAACCTCATTGGTCATTAGAACATTAGCATTAGGAACTTAATATTGATTGGACTTCTAAAACATTTATTTAATAAAATCTTTTTACAAAATAAATTTATTTACATAATAAATCAATTTTAAAATCATTTGACAAACTTTTTATCAAGACCATTGATAGATACCAGTTTTCTTGTCCAATCAAATTACATATTTCCTAAACTGAATATTCCCCTATTTAAGGGTAGTGGATTCCTTATTGGGCATTTGCATCCTCTTAAGAATCATGTAAGCTATCCAAATTACCTATGACATCGCCTCCAATCAGGCATCACTAGTTGGTAACTTAAAACAATGAACATGACAACTTAGAGAAATACAAACCCCTCAGGTCTAAGGAAGAATTTGTAAATATGAACTACACTTATTCTAATAGTGATGTTTTACCAAGTGTGTTCATAATGGATCACTTCAATGCATTTACATAACGCTCCCACATGTAATCTTAGAGTCTCACTCTAGTGACTAAGATTACATCACTCTATCATATGGCAGCTCTGCATATAACTGCCCTACAAGTGATGTGCCCAATATCATCTATAACTGTAAAAGTTTAGTTCTACAATAACTGGATTATCAGATCTCTCCATACATTCCAATGAATTTGACATCCTACTATGTTACCTAAGGGTCACCTATTTCATCTCATGAGATCAACTAATTACCCATATTAAGAAATTAACACATGTGATGATGGAATAAAAATGTATTATTTATTTATTTAAATAAATGAATAAAATTGCTTATATTTTATGTCAATGGATTTGTCAAGACATATATTTCCAATATGTCTCTCTTGAGAGAGAGGTAACATATGGTCTTCTAGCTTCTATGGAGTCACTACCAATACATATTTTATGGCTAAAGTTAGACATTAGTTGCCTCCATTTTGGAAAGCTGGTTCATACCCTATGGAGTCACCACCAACACACATTTTATGGATGGAGTTAGACATTAGTTGCCTCCCTTTTGGAAAGTCGGTTCATACCCTAAGGTTTAAACTAGTCCAACTCCTATACTAGTCTAGGTTAACAAAGAGAGGGTAAGTTGTTGAGTTATGGTTAGGGAAGGTGTTAAGCATCCCAACACATTCACCTTGTTAAAGGTGTTCCAACATGAACCAGACTTAGGGCAAGTTTCATACTTCAATGCCTAAACAGGAATTCTTCCTGACACTTGATCATGCAAGGGCTGACACTTGATCATGGCCAATCCTATTCAGGCATTTGGGCATGAAAGTGCCCTAATCAAGGTAGTTTGATCCTCTGTTGGGCCTTGGTCATTTTCTCACCATATAATTGTGTCAAAGTTGATTGTTAAACATTATTGAAGGTGCATGGACATACGATAAACTTGGGAAAGTTTCAGGTCTTAATGGCTAACGCCTGATCATTCAAGGCCAATGCTTGATCATAGCTAGGCATGTTCAGGAGTATGAACTTGAAATGGGCCCAGTCTAGGTGATTTGTCCCTCTAATGGGTCTTGGCTATTGCTATACCGTAGAATTGGGTCAAAATTAGGGATTTCTCCCTCTTTTTAGAGAAAGGGACTCCTAATGTTGTTTAATTATCGTAGTTGAATTCAAGACATGGTATCAAGCTTCCTACATACCCGATCTTATGAGGTTCAGGTTTAATGGTTTGGTCGAGATGAAGCCTTGCTAACTATTTGGTATTGTTAAATCCATTCCAAAGTAGAAAGTTGTACATGCTATGGTTTATGATGTAATTATGTAAGGTTAAGAGTCATTGTATAGAATGACCGAGCACAAGCAACATTGAAGAATTGAGAGGCTTCACAAGCTGCACAAGTCTAATACATCACAATGGAAGACCTCAAGTGGCCAATGCATCAATCATACTATGTTGAAAAGGTAAATGATAGGTAAATGTATACATGGTGCTCTAAATGCCTTAAAATAGACTAAGGTTAATCCTAGGAATGCATATTGACCAATTTATGACCGTAGGTAAAGACTGGAACTAATCCCCAACTCAAAAAAGAGTTAAATTCCAAGAAATGGGGAGTTCGAGCAATCGAGGTTAGAGTTCGAGTGCTTGAATGTTCAAGCACTTGAAAATTTGTCTTCAGAGTTTGAGCGGAGATGCTCTGGAAAAATTTGAATGCAATTTTTCCTTGAGTACTCGAGGTTAGTGTTTGAGCGCTTGAAGTGTCCAAAAATGGAAAACTCCATTTCGGGCATCTCTCAATGGCTAGTTTTTTCTACCATTGTAGAGAGTTGTTAGAGATCGAATTAAGAGTGGCTTTTTTTACCTTAGAAATAGGGTTTTTAATCCTTATTAATCTAATTTAACTATCTATAATCATTTAGAGCCATTTTTTAAGTAAACATTCATTGAAAAAGAGCTATATAGTTAAATCCTAGTTAGGGATTCACATCCCATATGACTTAGAGATGTTACTATTGGCATTATTTATTACCAAGTTGTTGTAAGAGATTTTGAAGCATTCAAAGAGCTTTACTTTAGAGAGCCAATTACACCTTAGAGCTTCAAATTCTAAAGAGTTCTCTACCTTGGTGTACACTATAGTTATACCTACCTATCAAGAGGCCTGAGCACCAATTCACATCATTCCCTTACTGTTATTGGATCTTTCGTCAAAGACACTAGAAGCAAAAATTGAAGTCCATCGGAGATGTTGAACTTAGGCACTCTCCAAAAACACTGGATACGTTATAACTCTTCCACCAAAGACACTAGAAGGAGTTAAGTATTCAACTAAACACTATCAATAAGTTTTATTGATTTTATTATTAGGTTTTATATATTGTCAATGTCCATGCACAAAACAACGCAACTACATGTAACGGTCATGTGTATAGGACTTTATGATGTAATATGTATACTTATGTAAGTCTAAGAAGAGAGTCTAAGAAAGCACCAAGAAGATGGATTCAAAACCAAAATGACCATGTCAAAGAGACTTAAGCATTATGGAAGCATCCCAAGTCTCAAGCGCTAGCTACCTCAAAGAAGACAACACACGAAACTTAAAGGTAAAATCATAAAGTTGGTAAGTTGGGCTGAGATGAGCCATAGAGCCAAAACACACATAAAAATATATGTATAACATGGAACTTAGTCTAAGGGAAGAAGCCTAATAGAAAAAGACAAAAAACGGAAAATTTTGACAAAATAAAACCAAAATTTGGGCTTAACAGGACTTAAGGACCTATCCTGGCTTTTTGGGATAGGTCCAAGCTTCTAGGACTTGTAGGCACCCTAGGACCTATCCCAAAAAGTTAGGATATGTCCCAAGTGCCAGGAAGCACCATGACCAGTCCTAAGCAAACAAATTAAAAAAATTTGAATTTTAAGTCTTTAAACGGCTATAGTTTTTCCTAGTATAAGCTATCTGTTGGGGATAGCTTGCATGCTCTCTCAAACCTATATAAAAAGGCTCTTTGAGCCCCAAGAAATATAGAGAACTAATATGGTTCAACATACAGTCAAATCTTGTTGAAAGGAGAGCCAGAGAGAAAGTCAAAAATCCTACAAATTTAATCCATGTTGTTGACCTATGACCTTAAGAATTTGTATCCATAGTTAAATCCTTTCAAGGTCTTGTAAGAGCTTCCTAAATCACTTAATTATATTTGTTGAAAGCTAAAGAAAGTGTTCCTACAAGTTAAATTCCCATGTATAAGAGGTAACCTGAAACAAGAAGATTGTCTACATCTTTAAATTGTTCATAGCCTTCGCCGGAGTCACCGAAGGCGGATTCTTAACCTTTGCTAGAGGCACCAAAGGTGTTGTTCATGAAACTCTTATTGGAGTCACCAAACGCGAGTTAGTTCAGCAGAGTCACTGTACGAAGTGTGCCCACCAGAGTCATTGGGAGTACACTTACAAGGGAGTGGATTCTCTATTACTTGTAAGTAAAATTTTCAGGTTTATTAATTTGTCCTATAATAGTTAGGAAACTATTAATAAAAATTAAATTGGCTCAGAGGAGTTGGTTAGAGAGTGGACATAAGCTAGAGAGCCGAACCATTATAAATTTGTGGTGTTGTAGTTTGCTTGCATTTTCTCTTTATTGACTGTTTATGTTTACTGTGATTATACAAAGTAGTCCAACACACTAAGTGACTCTAACTAAGGTTATTCTAAAAGGGATTAATTAAGCAACCATAGGGAACTTATCAGCCCCGCTCCTGCTCTGTTATGGGTAGCACTATAGTGCATGACGGAGCCTTGTGGTCTATGATAAATTTATAGAAAATTAGTTTATTGGTTAAAATAATTCATAATTAATTACAAGAAAATTAAGTAAATCTTAAAGAGGGTGAATAAATTATTTAAAATAATTTTAAGTAAGTCTAAAGATCCTATTCACCCCCCCTAGGATCCATTTTGGGAATTATCATTTGGTATCAGAGCATACCTTGATTTTTCATTTACTCTTTAGTAGTGTGTTAGCTATTAATCAAAAATCAGCCAGCTCGGTGGTGATACATTCAATAGTAGATGTAGGCCCATGTGTTGAACCACTATAAAATATCGTCTAATTTGTCTTGTGTGCATTCTTTTCTTTGTTTCATAAAGTGTTTATCTTAATTAGAGCAATCAACTTAAGAAACAATTTAGAATTGTAAATTGAACACCCTGCACACATCGTACTTCTAATTGATTGGCCAAGATTGGTTTATGAAATTAACTTGGTTTAGTTTTTTCGTTGAAACTCTTAACTAAGTTAAGAAAAGAATAAATTGGACCAATTAGATAATTAAATTAAAGAATTGGGAGATCCTATTCACCCCCCCCCTTTTAGGATCATGTTGGTCCTAGAATTTCAAACTGCATATAGTTCTCATGGGGGTTGTGTGTGCAAGACTCTTTAGTTAGTGAGAATTGAATGGTGAAAGGGTTAGATTCATTTTAGTCCTTTAATCATACTCACATAGTACTCCATGTTGCATAAACAAGTAAAAAACAAGTAATCAAAGAATAGGTTGAACTAAGATACACCAATATGGTCTTAAGCGGACCGTGTCCAGGCTGGTTAAGCATTAGGGACCCAAGATTGCAGTCAAGGTATGTCTAAATTCCTAAGGGGAAATTTGGCTTCCCAGCACCCAATCATGACTTCTCATCCAACGCCCAATCATGAATAAATGTTTGGGTCAAAGGTGGGTTAAACCAGTTTAGTGTGATGGATGGTGGGTTTTGTATAAAACCTTGACATGTCCCATGGGAAAAGGTTCCTTGAGGGTTTAGGTTGAAGACTAGAAAAGGTCAAATGCATGTACTCAACTTGAACCCCCAACACCTATTTGTCCATACCAACACTTGTTGTGCAAATGCCTAAATAGACGTTTTGAACATAAATAGCTCACTATTGGGTGGCTTTTAAAACAAAAGCTTAGTCATGCAAGGACATACAAAGAGGGAGGAAATACTCATTGTGGTAGGTCCAACAACTTGGCTCATGACCCAATAAGCACATGCATGACGTGGTGCATAAAGTAAACATAAAAACATATGGTGAGGCAGTTCATACAAGAACACATGGCAAGAAAATAAGGAATTTTATATTAGGAAGGTAGTCATGATCATGGAAGAAGGGAAAAACACCTAAGGCATGGCAAAACAAATAGTTTAGTCAAGGTAAACATAGATGTCATATGTCCTACAAAGGAAAGGCATGATATGACATGTATAGACAAAAAAATGGCGTGAGAAAGCGTGAACATGGAGAGGAATATGTCAAATGGCATGAGTAGTAGATTAGAGAGGAGTTGGGGTTCACATGGGGTCACCAAGAGGCAAACGTCTATAAGAGACCCCAAAGCCCAACACCTGTTCATGTCCCCAATGTTTGATCATTCATAACAAAGTAAGCATTTTGACAAAAAGTCAAACCTGGGGTCTAGTTTTCTACCACTTTTGACTTGAAAATGGAGTCCAAAAGCCATGATGGTGGAGAGTGAGTTGTGACACACTTAAGAGGTGTATTTGAGAGCTCTTGCAAAAGTATGGAAATCTATCCTAAAACAGCATACATATCATGCAAGAGAAGAAAATCAAGTAAACTAGAAGAATAACCGGCATGTTGAAGTCATTTTTGGAGTTTTGTGTGGGGATTGTAGGAGCTTGAAGATGGTACAAAAGGATTAGAAGAAAGGGGGAAATAGTGGTGATTCTCTCAAAAGGGGTCTAACTACAAGATGGCACAATTGAACCACCCAAAGCTCTTGAAGAAGCCATTAGAGGCCTTTGAGAAATGAGAGGAGACGAGAAACCAGGCTTACACATTGTTGATGCCGCATCCACGCAGCGCTTCTGCACTCAAGATCTCCTTTTTCCAACCCTTCAAACGTTGGGGAGTGGTTTGTTTTATAGAAGAAAGTGAATTTGAATTTACATTAGAATTAGTTTGAATTTAGGTTGAGTTTGGTTTGAATTTGGGGTAGGCTTAGTTGAGTTAGGGTTATTCTATATAGGGTTAGGCTGTGTTTTGGGCTAAGCTTGGACCAGGCTAGGGCTAGATTAGGTTATATTTCAAGTGTGCTTTCATTAGAATTTTATTTGAATGAATTTGGCTTTCGTTTGGTTTAGTTTAGGGTGTTTAGATGTGTGACATTTGACATGGGAATAATGGAATTTGTGTGTTGTATAAGGAACCAATGAGAAGATTAACAAGTGACATTGGACATGGAAGATGAGTGGCTAGGGTGTGCCATGTTGGCAAGGACAAAAAGGGAAAAGGAAAGATGATGCAAGAGTGAGGTGATGGAGTGTAAGAGGTAATGGTGTTTTTCATAGGGCTAATGCAATAAATGGGATTGGAAATGATGCAACAATAAAAGGATTAAAAAGAGGGTTTGATTAATAACATAATAATTCCTCGATATTTTCATGAATTCGATGTGGGCCCAATTTTTGGTCTTTCGACCTTTGGCAAACGTGAACGAGCTGTAATTTTCATGTGTTTGAAATATTTCAGACACAATAGTCAAATTAGATTGGTGATCTAATATCCACAGACTATCATAAGTCCAATAAACAGGGGATTCGGGAAACTCCTAATTGGACTTTGGAGGGGCAAGACAATGGAATTGTTTGTTAGAGTTTTCACTAATTATATATAGGTTGGATTGCTAAAGGTTTTGTAACAAACGAAGGGTAGATCTGACATGTGTACGTGGAAAATATAGAAAACTGGCTTTTGGGTGAAAATCGCATTTTGTGATAATCAATCGGTGTCAGCACCTAATTTTGGCCCAGGGTCCAAAAGTTTCTTTCAATGGGCAGCATTAACTCTCTGGAATTGACCTTAGGCATCTTAGGAAAACCAGGTGGTTAGACAGCCTCCCATTTTTAGGCCATCCCCATTATTTTCTAATTTGGCACTCTAAACTCCTGATTTTTCTCTAAAATCTTTGTTAGACCCACTTTATTCATCTTTTTATCATTACTTCTAATCTCATATTTTTCTAAAGAGTTATCCCAAATTCTGTCACATTTGCATTAAAAATTATAATTTTACCCCTCATTAAAGGAGGACCACTGAATCTCATGGTACAAGCATCGAACAATCAATTGGGTGTCATGGATGCGTTCGGAATGGTCCAAAACCTAGAAATAGAGTATTTGATCAACAAATTCCGTTATATCATGTTTCGGTGAATCTCTACCCTCGATTTGGAATTTCTTAAAATCTGAGAAAAATAGAC
>JAOXJP010228126.1:0-11175 GCA_025762735.1 Platanus orientalis | reverse complement strand
TGAGAGATTGGTTGTTGCCGTTCTTGAGCAGTGTCTGACTTGTGATGAGTTCTTTGAAGAAGAGAGACTCAAGGGTGTATAGGTTTTAAAATTACACCATTTGGACCACAAGAGAGGTGTCAGGGGTCCTTTAAGGGTTCATAGGTCATTTTCTAAGTAGAAAGGGTAAAATGGTAATTTATTGCCTACGGGTCGAAAAAAAGTGAAAATTTGAATTCTTTGCCTGTGATGCTTCATGACAAGAAGGCTTATGTAGGGTAAGAAATTTAGTGATCTGGATGACAAATAGTGAGTATTGAGCTTTTGAAGGTAAAAGGGTAAAATGGTAATTTTTTCATTTATGATGCTTTACTGGAGAAAGACTTACATGAGGTGGAAAACACACTGATGACATGAATGAGGCTCTAAAATGTGGACCCTCAAAGTCTCGTTGATGCTTTTAAGAGATATTAGGTTTTGTCTTGAAATGGTGCATTTTGGGCTGTAATAAGGTGTTTTAACTGATTCAGTTGTGACTGGAGTATCTAGAAAGACTTCTTTGGGGATGCCTAACCTCTTAGAGTCCAGGTTTGCTCTTCCTAGGCCATAGGTGCTTAGAGTCTTGATGCCTAAATGTTGTTATGCTGTCCTTATGTTATCACATGACCCGAGTCAAAATTTGGGTGCTGACACTGTCTCTCTAAATTTTCAAAGCCTTCAAAAATCTATGTAATAAGTATAGTCATTTACTAGACTAATCTATTTCAATTCTTTCATTTTCTTCAAAATGAGTTGGCACATTTGGGGCAACTGTCAAGTCTTCAACCAACCCTAAAAATTCACCGGGGATCCAAAATTCAAGTTATTAATGGCCATCTCTTGGCAACTCCAATGTCCTTAAAAGACTGTCACCCCGAACCATATCATCTAGAGACTCTACAAGTCTCAATCACTACATTTGGTCCCAATCAAGTTAAAACACTCTTTGACTGTCCTTGGTACACTGTGAACCCTTGAGAGATCCCCTAGAACCCAAATTCTACAAGGCCAGACTTATTTTCTTAGTTTTTTTCTGCCCTCAAAAGATCGCCTAGAGGGGGTCAATTATAGACCCATGCTAACCCAAAATTCTTGTTCTTCAGTGTACTATGGCCATTTTGCTCCACCAAGTGACCCCCTTTGAAAAGCTCCCGAAGATTGCCCGAGAATCCAAAGGCCAGGCTATAATTTCTTATTGTCCTCAGACCTTCGGTACTCTATGACCCATCAAATTTCCAGGGCAATCTCATCCGACTCCAGTGTCACTTCTAGCTAAGATTTTTCACTTGCTAGAAGAGGGTTTAAGTGTGATTTCCTGCTCAGGTTTTTATTTTCAGAATGGTTTGAGCTTGTATCTCACAAAACCCAATGGTCACCTTTTATCTAAATATCACAGTGACCAATTTGACTATCTTTCCCTTCCACTATGTGTTTGAGAGATTTTGAGGTCAATCAAACCCTAATTTCCCCAACCTACACTCATTGTAATCCATTTTCGATCGAAACATTATGACCAGAGCATTTGGGACTTCAAAAATGCACTTTAAGTCTACATGTTTTTGAGCATGGGAGCCCGGAAAGTAGGGTTTCATAGTAAGGGGATGTTTCCCCTTAAATTTTGTCATTAGACCTTAATGAGCCAAAGACTTTTGACTTTGGCTCATTAATGCATTCACACTAAGGGCACTCACATTGGCCCTTAGATTTGGATCTCGCTTTTGCACCCCCATATACCCCCTCTAAGATCAATCATATGAATTTCAATTCATATGATTCATCCCTAACCTCACATTTAGCACAAACCATCACATCCTTTGATTGCTCTCAACCAATCAAAGAAAGTAACTCATGAGCTAAGTTTCATCTCTCACCATTGATGTCCCTAAAGCCCAAACTCTATCCTAGCCACTCATTCTAGCAAACCCTAATCCTAACCCTTGGTCATCTCACTTATCTACTCATCTTCTAATCTTAGCCATTGATCTTCCTAAGACTCAAGGATGAATCTCAGCCCTTCCACTACACCCCCAAATCCCTATAAATACCCCTAATTTAGCGTTAAATGGGGAGAATTTTATGAGGAAAATCTGAAGGAAAGAAAGAGAAAGAAGAGAAGAAATAAGAGGGAAAAACCTAAGAAATGAACCCTTGCCCCAACTCCTTGGAAGAGGTAACCCTAAACCCTCTTTCTTGTTGAATGTTAGGTTAGATTCAATCATTTAATTTCATATTTTTTACATACTACTATGATGTGCAATACATGTCCCATGACTACCTCTTGAAGAGTGCCACATAGTGGAAACAAAACATGTCTATGTTGGATTTATTTTTTACCACAATAACTTGTTATTTTTTTGTGATTTTTGTCAGGATTAGAATAATCTCATTTTTTATGGTAAGATCCTGAATAGGTAGCCTACATGTATTAAAAATTTCAAATTTTGGGTCTTGGATTAGTCCCCCCAAATCTGACCTAAAAACTATTTTTCAGTGTTCCTTCTTTACCTACCTGCAATGCAGAAATTTTATGTGATTTTTGTGGTTCGAATTTGAACATATTTTTTTACACAATGCTCTCATAAGGGTCCTTTATACCCATTTAAAATTTTAGAATTTTTAAACTCATGTTGGGGGTCCAAACAGACTAAAAAACAAGCTACTGGACTTCTATCCAATCACCAACGCCTGAACTTTAAGTAATTAAAATTCTAGTGTGAGGCCAAATTTTCAAGCGTACTAGAATTAGGCGTTAAGTTGTGGGGTCCACTCCAATGACCCCTGAACCTCTTAGAGCTCACACACAAACACAAAAAGGGTTTTAACCAACCTTAATGAGTTAGGATGTGTTTGTGGGCCCCTGTTCTCCCATACGCCTGAATTTATATTCTAGAAAATTCAGGCATCAAGCCTGATAATAAATATATTTTTATTTTGAGTTTAATGTTCTACTTTTCATTACTTTTGTATGATGACTTAAGGTATGAAATTTATATTGCATACCTATAGGGAGGTCCTTTGCCCTTCTATAAATATTCAGAAATTTTAAACCCCTGTAAGGGGTCCAAATTGATGAGAACGAGTTGTTGGACTTTTATCCAATCACCAACGCCTGAATTTTAAGCAATTAAAATTCAGGCATCAGGTATAATATTCAGGTTTCTGGACATTCAAGTGTTGGACCTGAGGATCAATTTTTGGAACCCTAAAGTTCACTTGAGTCAGCATAGGGACAAAAGATACCTAAATGACCAATTAGGGAGGAAATAACAGGCTTGTAGGCCCCTATAAAAATTCAAGCATCAAGGTCAAAATTCAAGCATTGAGAAAATTCAGGCATTAGGCCTATCTAAAATATTTCAAAAATTTCAATATGAGACCATGGGCCTGCAAGGTCTAACATAAATGTAGAGGGACCCCAAGTTTAGTCTCTGTGTTGAAACTCTATAGAACCAATTATGGCCCCCACAATTAGCCCAATGCCTGAATTTACATTTTGTAAAAATTTAGGCATTGGGTGAAAATTTAAGCATTGGATTTTAAAAATGAACATAGCTTTCTCTAAATGGCACATACATTTATGGCAATCAATGACATGTATGTGATGAGAAACCACCCTAAAAAGGTGGTGATTGTGGTGCCTAACACCTTACCCAATCGCAATAAAACAACTAACCATTTTCTTTGGAACTAGACCAGTACTAGGAGTTAACCCCCTAGACCTTTGGGTCTAGATTTCTTTCCTAAAACAAGGAAGCCGATGTCCAACTCCGTCAGTAAACCTGAATTGGTAGCGACTCCCAAAATATTCTAACCTTGGGTCAGCCACGTGTTCGAACACCAAAAGGAATAGCGGGGGACTAGGAGCCGAGGAGGAGAATCCCCTTCTCTCTTTTTCCCAATGTCCACACTGACCCAAATATATCTGCATTTTTAGTATTTATGCTTACTTGCAAAGTCAGTCACTCTTATAGAGTCGATACTATTTTTCAGATGATGAGGAGATAGGTTAGTTCAGCACCCAGGATGTATTAGAGTCTAGTGTTGGAGATTTTGTTATAGTTTTGCTATTTAAGTTTTCAAAGCTCTAAAAAAAATTTTTAGTCGAGTTATTGTTTCAAACTCAATTTGGAGACTAATTAGTTTTAATGGTTTGATTAATGATTAGTTTTCGCTTGATGGGTTAAAATACATTAGCTTGAATTTCAGTTTATTTAGAGAATAATTATTTATGGATTTTATTTGGTTAAATGTCAAACTTATGGTTATTGTGGTAAGCAAAAAACTCCACCAATCAAATGCCTCCAAGTGCAAATTTTAAACCAGCTCCAACCACAGAATGGTTAGCCATGAACTGGGCTTAACCCCAGGTTGGTCTACTCTAGAGCAGACCAAGTAAGATCAAGCCTAAGCGTCATACACATCAAACCAGATTTGAGGCGTCTCGACACGTCAACTATATGTAAGAATACATTCAAACACGTCAAGCTACATGATATTGCTACAACAAGTGCAATGAACTCAAACTTGAGTCAAAGATATGGTCCACAAGGATCACTTTGTGAGTTTAACTCTAACAACTCATCTGAAAGATGTCAAAACAAAATCAAACTCAATATCAGCCTAACCTCCCAAGATTCCAAGGAAAATTGCAAGATCACAATCCCTAATAGAGAGGAAAAATTCCATCAAAGCTCTATAAGAAGGAACGAAGCTTCACCTGCAGAGGAGATGAATAAAAATCCTAAACTCCCCTTCTTACCAATCGAGGTAATCACACTGAACCTCACCTAAACAAATATAAACCCTATTAACTTGATCGTCAAAAGTCAATCGGTAGGTACCACACCGGTGCGAGAAGCATCTTAGGGTTGCTCAACAACTTGCAGGTTTCAACCAAGGCTGAACCAGACTGAAAAGAAGCGACTCACCTCAGATTGATAGTGTGGTGAAATTCTACCACCCAAAATTTTTTTGCCATTTATGGGAAGTTTGCAAACTAGCCATGCCCTCAGAGGAAAGTCCCTTGAGCAATCACTAAGGTTGACCCAAAGTAAACACCTTAGCAAGATGTTCCTGCACAAGTTGTGGAGATCTTAACACAAATCGATACTATTCAAAACCATTTCTAAGAGCAAAGAGAAGAATTTTAGAAAGAGCTAGAAAGGTTTAGTTTGAAAAATGAATGCCTTAGGGCACATTTCCCAAAAAACTACCATCATCAACACAAATAGGCCTCACATTCACACCAATAGCAACCAACAACAATGGGAGAAAGAAGGAAACCCTCCTCCCTTCCAACACGGTGAGAATTCAAAAAAGGTCTCTAGGAGGATGTGAAAGGCTTGGTTGACAAGCGCCTGAAGGAACTCAATCCTAGGGTTAACCTTCCTCAGAATCAAACAACCTAGTAGTTAGCTTAAAACATTCTAAAAAATCTTGATAAATCTCTCTTCAGGTAAGATATCTTGGATCAACTAGTTCCTAGATGATTTATTATGCCCAAGTCCAACACCTATGATGGATCATCAAATCTAGTAGCACACATACACCATTAACAACAGCTGATGACTCTTGTACAACACAATGACAGTTTAATTTGCAGAGTCTCCCCTTTAAGTCTCCAAGGAGTGGCTTTAGGGGGGTTCCATAAGCAACCTCCTTCAAGCATTCCATAGCTATCATTAGCAATGCCTCACCTTCATTGTCAACTTTGTCCATGATAGGCCCTAAACGAAAGACGTACACACCCTATTCAACATGAAGAAGGGTACAAAGGACTCGTTAAGAGCATAAATCAAAAGGTTCCAATTGGAGCTTCTCCACACTGAAGGATGCGACAGAGAACCGAGACCACAAGATTCAAAAGGGGACTCCCACATACAAGCAAGTTGTATCAATCCCTAACAAAACCCCAGCGAAGGACATGATGAGTCTCTTAGTCAAATCAAAAAAATATGCAAAGCTAGAAGATGAGTCACTTACTCAAGGGACAATGGTGATAGATGCACCACCGGATCTTTAATCCAGACTAGTTCCCACCAAGGAACAGAATAAGGGAAGCCCTAACAAGAAGAGAAAGGTGGAGGATAAGTCCATGCGAGACTTAACACCTCTCAACATGCCTATTTAGGTCATCTTTCAATAAATCAAATACGAACTATATTTGAAGTGGCCAAAGCCCATGAAAGGGGACCCGAGCACAAGGGATCAGTCCAAGCATTGTGTGTACCATAAAGCCAAAGGTCACCAGACTGAAGAATGTAGGATTCATTGACTATAGATCAAAGATCTCATCAAATGTGGCTACCTAAAGGCTTAAATAGTCGATAGGGGCCAACATGTGGAATGACCCCCACGAGAAGAAAGGCCCCACCCAGTGCAAGTGGCTAATAATCAATTGCAACAAGAAGCAGACCTTGTCATCCATATCATTCATGGAGGATCCCGAATAGAGCAGGCTACTTGATCAGCTTTGAAAAGCCACAATCGAAGGACAGCTTAGGTATGCTAAATCTACCAAGTATCACAGTCAACTAAAATCATCAGTGAATCAAAGCCAAACACCCATTCAAAGATAGTTACCTTCTTAAACCAGGATTTAAAAGGGTTTTATTGTCCACACAATGGTGCACTATTGATATCTCTCAAGATATCTAATGCAAAAGTCAAAAAAACCATTGGGAGTTCAACAAACATACTTTTCTTCCTAACTTTTTGTCAGATGAATTTGAAAAAATCTAATCTTGAGCCTTACTCTACACCCTTGGTTGGGTTCGATGGTCAGCCCACACTAGCCTTAGAAAAGATAAAGCTACTAGTATCCTTAGGATAAGTCACTCTCATGGTGAATTTTTTAGCGGTCAAAGTTTCTCCCTCCTACAATGCCATCCTTGGCAGAGGTGGATCCATAAGATGAAGGCAGTACCTTCAACTTACCATCAATGCCTTCGATTCCTAACACTAGAAGGACTGATGAAGGTACGGAGAGATTAATCTTTAGCCAGAAAGTGCTACGCTATAGTAATGAAAGCAAATCATCAACAAGATCCCACCAACCTATAGCAATTACTTAAGGGTTCCTAAGATACCCATGCGTATGATTGGGAGCCTTAGGCCTCCATGACCGAAGAAGTTGAAGATGTATGGTTTGACCTACGTCAACCAGACCAAAAAACTCAAATTAGAGTTCGGCAACTTGAAAGCTTCAAGCAACAACTGTCTTATTTTCTCAGAAAAAAAAGCGACGTATTCCCATTTACACCTTTGGATATGCCAAGTATAAACCTGGAGGTAATGACTCATAAACTCAACGTTGATCCCACTAATCTGTTAGTTAGACAAAAGCAAAGGAGATTCACCCCAAGAAGGAATCTCATCATCAAAGAATAAATTGAAAAACTCCTACATGTTGTCTCCATCCGCGAGGTTCAGTACCTTGAATGGTTAGCCAACGTAGTGGTACCAAAAAAGAATGAAAAGTAATGAATCTTTGTAGATTACTCTAATCTTAGCAAGACATGTCCCAAAGGCAGTTTTTCACTCCTAAAAATAGATCAATTGGTCGATGCCACAGCAAAACATGAAGTCTTATCAATCATGGATGCCTACTTAGGATATAATCAGATCCCAATGCACCCATCAAATCAAGAGATGACCTCCTTCATTACTAAGCAAGGGTTATACTATTATAGGGTCATGCCTTTCAGCTTGAAGAACGCCTGAGCAACTTATCAACGACTAGTCAACAAGATTTTCAATGACCATATAGGACTCATCATGGAGGTCTATGTGGATGATATGCTAGTCAAAAGCCAGAAAAGATATGATCATTTTGCTCACTTAGCTGAAGCATTTCAACTACTCAAAAAATATCAATGAAGCTTAAGCCCATGAAATGCACCTTGTGATATCCTCAAGCAAGTTCCTAGGATATATGACCCACAAAGAGGAATAGAGTCTAACCCATCTCAAATCAAAGCTAAATGAGATGCCATCGCCAACAAATATCAAAGAAGTCCAAAGACTTATAAGAGGATTACAACATTGAGCAGATTCATCTCTAAGTCAAACCACAAATGTTGACCATTCTTCCAACTCCTAAAGGCAAACAAAAGGTTCGAATGGAATAAAGACTATGTGCAAGCTTTCCAAAAGTTGAAGCATTATCTTAGAAACCCACCGTTACTATCAAAGCCCTAACCTAGAAAGAACACTTACTTTAAATATGTATCTCACTGGTGGTGGTAAGTGCAGTCCTAATACGTTAAGAAAATGGCTAAAAGTCTATCTACTACACCAGCAAGACCCTCATTGATGTAAAAACATGCTACACGCATGTGAAGAAAGCTACATTAGCCTTAGTGAGTGTTTCACAAAAACTACATCCATACTTTCAATCACACACCATCAAGGTCATCACCAATCTCCCAATGAGGATCATTCTCTTAAAAATGGAACTCTCTGAGAGACTTGCCAAATGGGCCATGGAACTCGAAAAATGACATCTACGACTATGGACATCATGGAAAGACTAGATGGTCCCCACTTCGCGGGATGGTGCCTAGCCAATTAATGTCAGGGCTTGGTTTGGAGTTGCCACCAACTTTAATATTTACAAATGGAGTTGAACATCTGCCTTATTTCTTGTATATAAGCAACCATAGACTATGTCTCAGGTGCAATTGCAATGATTACATCACAGGGGTGGTCTAGACCAATAAAAATTAAAAGAACATTATTAATTTATTTTCTTTTACTGGCACGTAGAAAATTGCTAGGTTAGAGGAGCCACCCTAAAAAGGTGGGTAATTGGAGTGCCTAACACCCTCCCCAATTGCAACCAAACAGTTTACCCAAATCCCTGAAAACCAAACTAGTCTGAGAGTTAACCCTATGCCCAAGTGCCTAGTCCAAACCCTAAAAAGCCCGCATCCTCCCTTCCCCTGGAAAGGAGGCAGGCGTCCAACCCCGCTTGTAAAAACCCAGTTGGTTATGACTCCAAAAACTACAGCCCAAAGGTCGACAGGCTGGGTGCGGTTCTTCCCCGTAGTGGGGCGGGCAGACCTTCCTGATCTTTCCGTGATGCACACACATTCAAAAAAATGAAGAAAAGAAAAGATATAATGGGGAGAGGATCAGAGGAAGCAAAAAAGGATCTTCACCAACAAATAAAAAAATCGCTCAAGTAACTGGGACAACATCAGGATGACCATTTGTAGCATCGTCTTGCCCCTCCTCAGTCCTCCTTTATGTCCTCCCCAATTGGGCGACCTTGTCTCTTAACTCATCTCTCTCCCTCTCTAGAGTTTCAATGAGCCTTATAGAACAGTTGGTAAAGGCACACCTCTTAACCCTAATCTGCTGAGAGATTCGTTGATCCTCCTCTAGTAACCTCCAGAAGCTAGCATTTTCTCCTCGCACCTTGAAGACAAAAACGCTGAGCCAGTTTAACAATAACACTGGAAGTTTGAAATATCAATTACAGTTAGGAAAAGATTATACAAAAAGGGGAAACAAAGTATCTATCGTACCCTCACACTAAGGGAAATAGTATGAGAGGCGATCTCTTCATCAATTATCCCCTCTAGATGGATCTTTTCCTAGGGAAGCACAATTCCCTCAACCATCGCAACAACCACCTCTTCGCTCTCCAAAACAGAATCAACAACAATCACAATAGCATACTTTCAAGAAGTAGTATTTTGTAGAGACCTGGTTCCAGAGAATGAGCAAGTTCTATTGAAGCTTAAAGACTGAGATTTATAGACAACAAGAAGGTAATCCAAGAGGCACCAGAACCACTCGCCATGAAAGGTCACCTCGAAACACCAGGCAATGTCCATCACCATAGTTGCCTTCAGAAGATCTCTCCACTCACAAGTAATGAGTAAAGAAACTGTCCAATCGTCTATAAAAGTTGTGGGAGAAAATCATTTCAAATTCAAAAACTGGCGAAGAAGATTAATGGTGTGACGCCTACATGTCACTACAAATGCCCTCGGAAGTCTCTCACCAAATACATGTCCATTGAATTTAATGCAAAACAAAAGGAATTAGCACACCTTCATAATTCCCCATTCATCATCATTACCACATGAATGAAGAACTAGGGGGAAACTATGGTAAAAAAAAACTCCCACTAATCAAATGTTGCTAGGTGTTGATTTTAATCCAACTCCAACCACAGAATGGTTAACCAAGAACCAGTCCTAACCCTGGGTTGGTTTGCTCAAGAGCAAACCAAGTAAGATCAAGCCTAAATGCCATACACATTAAACCAAATTTATGGTGTTTTGACACATCAGTTGTATGCAGGCTTACATTTAAACACATCAAGCTACGTGATATTGCTACAACAAGTGCAACAAACTCCATCAAAACAAAATCAAACTTAAGATCAGCCTAACCTCCCAAGATTCCAAGGAAAACGACAAGATCCCAATCTCTAATGGAGAGGAACAAACTCCATCAAAACTCTATAGGAAGGAACAAAGCATCAGTTATGGAGGAGAGGAACGAAAATCCTACACTTCCCTTCTTACAAATCAAGCAAATCACACTGTCAACACGCAAATTTTGACTCGGGCCATCTAATAGAATGAAGAGCAGCAAAGTAGCATTTAGGCAGCAAGACTTTCAGTACTCGGGTTTAGGGAGAGAAAATTGGACCCTAGGAGGTTGGACATCTCTTGTGAAGCCTTCTCTGGATAATTTGGTGGCAAAAAGCATAATCAATATCATACCATATGCAATGAATCAGCCCAACTACATAATTTCTAGTCAAACCCTAATTCTCCAAGAATCATTAGTAGGACTATGAGGGTCCATAATTCAAGACCACCAAATACATAATCTTTAGTTTCTCTAACCTTCATAATCCTTCCTATAGAGAAGCATCAACATGTAAAAAAATTACCATTTTTCCCTTTGGCCTTCAAAAGCCAAAATTTGATACCTCCACACATTGTCTACAAATTCTTCAACCTCCATAAGTTTTCCCGTAACGAAGCATCAAAGGCGAAGAGTTTTCATTTTTACCCCTTTTAGCAACATTTTACCCTTTGGCCTTCAAGATTTACCCCTGGACCCTCAAGTGACCCCTGAAGCTTTCTCCCATTACCTAATTTGTGTAAGGTCAAGCCCTACACACTCCAATAT
>JAOXJP010228125.1:0-11176 GCA_025762735.1 Platanus orientalis | reverse complement strand
GGAATGGATTTATGTCTACCTGATTGTATTAGGGAAGAAAGAATTAAGATCTGATGGTGGGAATAAAGAATCAAGGGTGATGAAATAGGGTTGCAGGGTGGTGCAACAAGCATCAAAAGAAAATTAAAGGAAGAAGAAAGGATAGAAACATGTGTACCGGTGTGTGAGGTAATCACCTACCTTCACAACCCTTGGACATCACCATCCTTGGGTTCAAGCTTTTGGTACCAAGCTTGAAGAAGAAGCTTCACTCGTGTAAGAGAGAAAAACTCAATTTTATTCATATCTTTTCATTAAAAATTAAAGTTGGAGAGGGTTGATTCTTATAGCCCATGATTTCCCCTTACAAATCATTCAAATTAAAAAATAAGAGAAACTATCTAATTATAGAAACCTTAAAACTCTAACTAGACTTCTAACAAAAACTTGCTAAAAAATAATAAAGGGAAACTAGCCCAAAACGTGTGGGTTCTCTAAGGCTGCCGACCAGCCTTAAATTTGAATCTAATAGGTGCTGCCAACCTCTAAAACAACTAACAAAAGGGCTGAAAAAGCAAGGAGACTCCTCCCTTGATGTAACATAAGTATCCCTCCGTGATCTTCCCGTGTGGACCCCACCAAGGCAGTGTGTGGGCCCCACTTGGCTCTAATGTCTGCATCAAACCTGCCTTGTTAGAAAAAAACTCGACCTCGAGTTTTGTAGAGTGAAAGGATCAACAACCTTAGGGGAGCTCAAACCATGAAACCATAGGACAAATCTTCCAACAATCAAATTATGATGTAATCTCGTCATCTTGTAAACATCTGATATGGGTAAGACCTCATAGTAGACTTTTTCACATGCTTCAACTGAAGTGACACTGAAAGGATAGACAAGAGGCTGTAAGTTTGCACGTGTTTGCACTTGGCTTTCCACTTTTTGCATGTCAAGGATTGGATCAACAATGTCTGGAAACACCATGGATTCATGAACAGGTTAGCCATCAAAATAGGTTGAATCTTGTCGTGATCTAACACTTGCTTTTCTTTAACTAGCTGGTCACAAACTGGGACAGCAAGGTGACACTTATCTGTAATCTTCATAGCTCATCAAAATGATCACTAGTCGGATCAACCTCATCCTCATTAATGTCGTCATCTTTGGCCTTTTCTTCACTTTCCTGTAATTCAACCTCAAGATTGGATTCAACAACCTCGTCACTTTTCTTCTACTTTTCACATTGATACTTGTCAAGGAATGCTTGAACCTTACCTAACCATTCTTGAATAGCTGATACCACACTCATAGACCTTACTTGGAAGCCATAGTATACTCCCCAATCACAAATCCATGGAATTCTAGTGGTCTGGTTGAAGGTAGCCTTCCTTTCATCCAACCATTTCTTTCCTAGTTTGGGTGGGTTCATACAAGCAACACTTAGCACTATCCATGTAGTCTCCTCTGTTCCTAAATTGAATAACAAAGTGACCATCCTTATGATAACATAGTGCTGTCATGAAAGTCTCTCTGCCAAACAATAAGAATGCAGTTATCCTCGTATTGTTCACTGAGTATAACCCTAAAATGCTTTCCATGAGGGAAAGTAAAAGGATACTTAACCGTGAAACCCACTAACATTCCGGGATTTCAGCTAGCTAAAGAGTAGCTGAACATGGTTGAATTTCAGCTGAGTAAAGACCATCAATTCTAGAGGAGTCTGTAGGGTGTCGTGAACAGAAAACCTTAGAAGATCAAGACAAGTTCTGTGGAAAGTTTCTCAACAGAAGCACGGATGTGATGGTTTATGAGAAGTCTGTAGATGTCTTGAAAAGAAAATAGAATGTAGCAATCTGCCAAATCTGAGAAGGTTGTTGAAAAACTCTGAAGTGCAACAAGCAAAACACCAGTACCAAATCTATGGAGTGCTAAGGGGCAATAACACTAGATTTATCAATCTACAGTCCAAGGGACTATTGATCAGATGATATGGTCTATAATGGGCCTGTAGAGGAGTCTTAGACAGCAGGCAGTGATATAACAATTACGAATTCTGCAGTGCAGTAGTGAGAAGCAACACAGTGTGGAGTTATAACAGCAAGCACTCATATCCAAGTAGCAATTGTGTATGGGAGTATTCTTGAACAGCCACGCTATGATAATATCTGGAACAAGTACTGTGAGCAATTCCAATACAATAGGAATCCAACAGCAACAAAGGAAACAAATCCAAGAGAATATTCTCTTATTAATCAGAACTCCAAGGCTAGAATTCAACAATGTTAGTAATGGATTACTTTCTTCAGATTTCAGCAAGAGCACAAATATCAATACTGCCACAGGTATAGTTACAGGAAACTCTTCTTTCAAATCTCAGAACATTCAAAGTTTCATTTCAATAAAGCAGCTGATAATGATCTCAAACAGCTTCTCTTAAAGGGATGAATTAATCCAAGAGTGATGTGGTTCTGGCTAGAACACAAATAGCTGGGCAACAAGTTTATGAATGAATCTACACCTCAGTTGAAGTCCTTGAACAATAAGATCTCAAGAGGCACTCCTTTCAATTAGTGAAATAAGCAAGGACAGCAATGTATGATGTTGATACAGGACTGCCGCAGGGTGTGATAGTCTCCACAATATCATAAGAACCCTCCTGTATTGGAACCAAATGGGAACCTGGCTCTAATACCAAAATTGATGCAGTACACACTTTAAACAGAGTCAATGATCCGATGTAATTCAAGTACCCCAACACCTTAGTGAAGTACTCAAGAAATAGTCTACGACATATGTAATTGGCTAAGACAGAGTACTGTATCTTTATGTCAACATACCCCAAATCAACAGAGGACCTGTATTGAGTTCAAGAGTTATATCAACAGAGGACCTGTATTGAGTTCAAGAGTTATATCAGGGGAAAAAACAGTAAAGTCGTAGGATTCTGTTTGGGGTAAGAGAGAAAGTCACGAGAGTAACAAGTAGGGTCGGTCTAGTTTCGAAAAGTCAACACTACCAAGGTCTGTCTATTAGGTTGATCAGAGGATTAATGGCCAATTACGAACTTCGGGACATCCAAGAAAGGCGATTCAGTTGTACAGGTTTCAGGAACAGCAAGGGATCGGTTTTGAGACAGATTATTGAAGGGAAAGACTGGAAATCACAAAGATATATGAATTCAAGATGCCACAGGGTTTAATGTAGGAAGGTTTTGATAGTCAACATCCAAAGGGGAATGGATGTATGTCTGGTCGATTGTATTAGGAAAGAAAGAATTAAGGTTTGATGGTGGGAATCAAGAATAAAGAGGGAATGAAATAGGGCTTCAGGGTGGTGCAGCAAGCATCAAAAGAAAATTAAAGGAAGAAGAAAAGAAGAAGAAAGGATAGAAACGTGTGTACCTGTGTGTGAGGTAATCACATACCTTCACAGCCCTTGGACATCACCATCTTTGGGTTCAAATTTTTGGTGCTAAGCTTGAAGAAGAAGCTTCATTCGTGTAAGAGAGAAAAACTCAATTTTATTCATATTTTTTCACTGAAAATTAAAGTGGGAGAGGGTCTATTCTTAAATCCCAAGATTTCCCTTGTTGACAATAAATTAACCAACTCTCCCAAAACCTTACGGTGTTAGGAGATACACAAATTAATATACTTCAACATTAGGGAGTTTCTGTATTTTTATTAGGAGCTTAATGTTTCTAAAATTAGAAATATTTTATTTTTTTGAATTTGATTTGTAAGGGGACTAAAGGGGATGATCGTGGGCTATAAATGAGGCCCCTCCCACAATGTTTTGCTTATGTTATGATCAATAAAATTGAGGTTTTCTCAGCTCCCACAATTGGAAGTGTTCTTTCAAGTTTGTGCCAAACTTGAAACCCTATGTAGGGATTTCCTAGGGCTTGTGGAGTAGGGTTTTCTCCACACATGTACACCCCTTCTAACTCTTTTTTCTTCATCTATTCTTCTTCTCTTCCCTTTGTTTACAGGCTGTTCTCTGAAATCAATTACTTACCTAAGTTTTCAATTTTTTTTCAAACACATCTCTTGCTTGTTCTTGATACCCTAAACCCTTATCCTCTTTCTTCATTAATTTTCCCACCACAAAACCCTGATTTCCCTCATCCCTTCCAATTGGCCAGACCTAATACATCCCTTCAGTGAAAATTTCCATCAAGAACCACAATCTCTACCAAGACCTAACCTGTGGCTGACTAAACCCTTTCTTTCTCCTTATTTTCTTTCACTAAAACCCCAATTCCCCCACTTAAAACCCTGTGGCAGCATCACCCTCTAACTTCTCTTTGATCCTTCCCTCCCAATCGCCTGTGGAAACCCTTTTCTGAAAATTTTCAGATCAGACCCTAGTTACTCCCACTAATTCATCCCTTGCGGCTGTATTGGGTTACATTGTGGCTGTGTTCGTTGAAATTATTATCAAGATTTAACTGTTCTAAGGCTTGTAGCAGCATCAAGGAGTAATTCTCTTGCTGATTGATTGAAATCGAGGGAAGTTCTTCCATTGTGAAGCTTGCTGCGGCTGTGTCATACTGTCTGATTTACTTCAGGTGACTCTCTTCAATAGTGATTTCAAATTCCAGATTTGTAGACATATGCTTAGCCTATAAAGCTGCCATCTTCACCCTGTATGGCTGTATCAGACCTCAAACACAGCCCGGACACCAGTCCATACTGATTCTGTTGGCTTACCCAAAACCTTGAAAACAGTCCTCTGTTCAGAGCCCACGAATACCTCCTAAGCCTAATTTGAACTGTAAGCTAAGTATATTTGCTACTGATTTATCCCCGGATCAGCCTGTTCACCTGATACTCCTAACTGACATCTGAAACAACTACACCTGAACCAAATCTGATAAACTGTAACCCTAGCCTAACCCACAATATAACCTTAACTGTTTTGCTCTTAAACAGAATTTTAGATCACTATTTTCCCTGAGAATACCATTTATCTGTCCAGAATTTACCGCCCCCAACACCATTGTGTGATCTGCAATACCCCTATCTTCAACTGTATGATTTATCTTTTATTGATAGGCCTTGCTTACTTGATTGTTGGTTGATGTCTATTGTCTGAAAATAAGCTAATTCTATTGGCATTAAATCTGATCTCTGTTTTCCTTCTTTATTTGGTCCCACATATCTGTCTAGAGTGGATTTATTACTTGATTGTACTAAATGAACTTCAGGAGTGGTTTGACTTGAGAGTAGAAATCTAGTTTCTTTATTCTTATTGCTTTGTGTAATACCTAGAGCTCTACTTGCACTTGAATATACATGAATCCTGCATCAGCTGGCATCTCTGCTCCACTAAACAAAGCCTCCTTCTACCCATGCTTTAAAGGAAAACCGCTTCTTCATGTCCTTCACTATGGCATAGTGATGCAAGAAGTGGAACATTCCTTACTTATATTTGATGGGCTTATGCAAGAAAATTTTCTGTAATTTTGGTCTAAATTTTTTGTTTGGTAACACTTTTTTACTTTGTTAGATTTGGGTTAATTTAGGTTAGTATCTAATCAATCAATTTGGGATTTTTTTCTTTGATTAGAATAGGTTTTTTTCTTTGATAAGTGAGAGTTTTATTTCCATCACATTTTCTTTTTGTCTTCTTTTGAAGGGTTAAAAATTACCCCGTTTAGCTTGATTTTCATGTCATTTGAAAGATTTATCAGTTACCATTCTAGCAAATCTAAGATATAGCAAATCCTATGTGATTGGGAAAGTTATTGCCAAAATACTGGTTGGGTTTGACATTGTGATGGGAATTATTTTTTTTTTTTTTTGGGGGTTGGGGTGGGGGGGGGGATAATTTGGGATTAACTATTTTAGAGTTTTATTAGAATATTTAGTTAGATTAGGATTTAAATTTCTAGAGTGTGAAAGATATATATCCTTTGTAACTCGAAATTTTATTAGTGAATGAAAAATTTTGAATAAAATTTTGGCTTTGGAAGTGGGAATACATCTAACCCAAGGTGTGATTGCCTAGGCAGCAAATCTATTTGATTATCTTCTTCTTCCTCTATTCTTGCTTTTCTCTTCTTTACTCTATTTGAGATTTCTCTATTACAACTTTTATCATCTAAATCCTTAGTTTGACAAATTTATTATTGAATTTGAAACCTATTCTTTTTATAATCACTTCCCGGGCTCTCTCAAATTAACCATTAACATACCCTAACCTTTGAAGAGATAACATAATTATTCTTTTTGGTCCTATATCAGTTTGGTATCTGAGCACCACATCATTCTCCTTTGGTCGCCGGAAAAAAAAATCTCTGCACAAGTCTATCAAATTTAACTATGGGATGTTTCACGTCCACATTACTTAGGTATTCATGTTAATAGTTATTGCACCATGTGGACCAAGACTCCTTGAGTCTAACTGACTGCAGGCGAGCCTGATTAGATCCAAGGCCTAAGATGACTTAGTGGCACTGTTGATTTGTCTCAATCTTGATTCAGTTGTGAGGTCTAACCTTGCTTGGTGACTGAATTTGAGACAGACTTAACACCCAATTTTCAATAAACCATGGTTTGTACAGCATCTGCTTGAGTACAAGTATCTTGAGCTAACTACTCCCCTTGTCTGATCCTGTTGCTAGATCACTTTTGCATTTATGGTTCATTTTTAACATCTATTGTACCTTTTGAATTAATTGCTGCTTATCATATCTTGGTTATCATTGGAGTGGAAATCTCTTTGGATGTTCTGTCAATTCAAGTTTAACTTGCATTAGAACATGTTGGAGTAGTTGCTTGATGTCTGTTGTTTCACTGTTGATACCTATTTAACTATATTTGGATGTTGATGTTTCCAGCTGGTTTAATTAAAGGTGATCTACGACCTGAGGTCCCTAGCTGGTGGACCCTGCATGGAGATCATTGATGGAGAGGTGTTGGTCATCCAATCCTGATTTACGGCCACCCTTCTTGGAGATTGCTAAGGAGCTACGTGCCATGTCAGCAGCTATGAATATCAAGTGATTGTACTGAGATGAATCTCAGGGTCGAAAGCTAATAAACTGTTTAGAATATTGCGAGACCAGGATTGTATTACAGCAAACTTTCCAAACGAATATCTTGATTTTTGGTTGATTTTTAGGCTTCACAGCCTGTCCAAGGGATTTGATGGCCTAAAGACTAGCTGGTAAATGGGGGGATCCTAAAAAGTTACAGTCTAGGTAAAATAAGTTGATTTTACCAATAAATTCCCTTTTTTTCTTTTTTTTAATTTATCTAGGTGCCAAATGAGTCTATATTTAATTCCCAATTGGCTGAGAGCCAAGTTGAGAATTGTTTCCGATTGTTTGGTGCTAAACATATCAATCTTTAGGGCTTCTTTGTGTGCCGAAAAGTGAAAGGAAAATAAAATTTTCCAAGATACAAATTACTTTTTATTTGATTGTAGGGAAATGAATGTTATTGGGAAATGAATTTTTTGAGATTCCTTTCAACTTCCTAAAAAAGTAGAAGCTAACTTTCCATAAATATAAAAAAATATAAAAAGTCAGATTATTACAAATTTTCGGATAAGAAGGCAGGGCCTAGGGATGTCAATAAATTGGGCTGGGATTAGGTACGGAAATTTGCTTTTCCTGATGTATTAGGATGACATCAGGGGGACATCAGGGGGCTGAGTATCAGTACCTAAAAGTGACTATCACTTTTTGGGGGGTGCTTATCTCTTTTCAGCACTGATGTGTCCACCCCCTAATGCCATCCTAATATATCAGGAAAAGCAGATTTCCGTATATAATCTTTTCTGCCGTTAGTAAGGGTCCCTTCTTAGAAAGTTTTAGACAAAATCAGTATCCAACGTTAGGCTTAACTTGCTTAAATAACTTCCTCTGCACACGTTTTATAATGCGATTATAGCTATACTGATTAACCCATACATGAGATAGTTTCTCACGATTTTTTTTCCTTTTAAACTTCCATTCCTTAGTTTTTCGTTTGTTGCTAGGTGATGAGCCAAGCTTCAGGCTCATCACATTTAGAGTCAGGCTTGGCTTTGGCTTGTGATAAGCCTTAAGTGGAGCTTGGACTTGGCTCACCAAATCAAGCTTATTGTTTTAGGCCTTAATTTTAAAGCCCAATAGCTCATTAGCCAAATATGTTCCCAAAAGCTAAAATAAAGCTATTTAAAACCGGTGAGGCTTTTCTATGTTTGGCGTAGAAAAATGCCTAAGTCAAGGGGCGGCCACATCAGTGTCAAAAGTGTTTTACACACTCCCCCAAAAAATGAAAATCACTTTCAACACTGATGTTTCCACCCATTTGACCATCGCCGGAGGCGGGCAGAGGTTAGGGATCAGTGTATAAAATCCTCACCGATTTGAAACTGATCTGGCAACCCATTAATAATGTATATTGCTACTCTTTATAATGAGTATAATATATGAATAAATAATATATAAGATATATCTATAAATATTGTATACATATATAATAACCTTTAACAAATGGAGCTCTTAGAATGTTGTGCCTTGTGCAACTCACCTCAGGCTCACTTAGCTAAACAAGCCCAATTACAATCTAGGACTCAGCTATGCAACTTCAAAGAAGACTCAACCTCAACTCATGACAAGCCACCTTGGCTCATTGACTGCCCTACTTAAGAGATTGTCTAGGTCAAGAATTGGCATGGACCAAATATTATTTAATCATGCTGATTTAGGTATGCAAAGGCAATTGTTTCATAAGACCCCTTTAGTTTAGTGATGACTGATGAGTCTTGATCTGCATGACATTTTGGATGTGGGATCTCAAAGCGTATGAGTGCTGTGGCCCTTACCAATACTTCTCATAACTTTAATTCGAGGAATATTCAGTAACAAAAATATAATTAGGAAATATTATTGAGAGAACTTTTATAAATCTTTAGTCATTAAATATGTAATGATAATTGTTTTCAACCCTTTGGTAGTTGGGTTCAAAATAAAATGGTTCCAGGGTTTAAGAAAAAACAAAAAGGTGGAAGTTTTCATAGTTTTTTTTTTTTTTTTTATTTCATATATAATACAACGTTTGCCCTGTAGTTTTCTTATTTATTATTATTATTATTATTTATTTTTTGTGAGGGGAAGGGGTCAACTTGAACTTCCTCGTAATTACAAAAATTCATTTCCAGAATGAAAGAGATTCACTTAAAAATTTGATTGATAAAATTATTTGGTAACTTTTACCCTTCCTTAAATTAGGAGAGCAAATCCTTGCAACAATAAATATTTGGTAATTTTATTATATAAAAACTTTTATTTTCCTAATTTTAACTAATTTTTCTAATCAATAAATATTTTTAAACAAAAATTTAATCAGATCTTATTTGAAGTAAGGTAATTTGTTATTACATAAAATAAAATAAAAAATTAACCTTAAAATTAAATAAACAGCCATGTGTGATATATGAATGACAGTGGAACGAAAGCCAGATTATTCCATCTACAATATCCTTACAAAATTTGATATGATTTATTATTTGCAGTCTTTATTATTTTATTTTATTTGCACAGTTTACTTACTGTAGGAAACTTACCACTATATTTCAATGAAAAAACAGGCTACTGGTGGTGCTGCGTTTGGTAGCACTTGGTCTATTCCTAACATGGCGAGTTCGAAACCCAAACCCAGAGGCAATGTGGCTATGGGGAATGTCCATCGTCTGCGAGATTTGGTTCGCCTTCTCATGGGTTCTTGACCAGCTTCCCAAGCTCAACCCCATCAACCGAGCCACCGACCTCGCCGCTCTTCGCGACAAGTTCGACCTACCCTCCCCATCCAACCCCAACGGCAAGTCCGACTTGCCGGGCATCGACGTCTTCGTTTCCACCGCCGACCCAGAAAAAGAACCGCCGCTCGTCACCGCCAACACCATCCTCTCCATCCTCGCCGTCGACTACCCGGTCGAGAAGATCTCCTGCTACATCTCCGACGACGGCGCAGCCCTCCTCACCTTCGAGGCAATGGCGGAGGCCGTCAACTTCGCCGACGTGTGGGTCCCCTTTTGCCGGAAGCACAGCATCGAGCCTCGCAATCCAGACAGTTATTTCTCTATGAAGAGGGACCCTACTAAGAATAAGAAGAGGCCGGATTTTGTGAAGGACAGGCGGTGGATTAAGAGGGAGTATGATGAGTTTAAGGTGAGGATAAATGGTCTTCCCGATGTTATAAAGAAGCGGTGTGAAGCTTATAATTCGAGGGAGGAGAAGAAGGAGAGGCAGATTGCTCGGGAGAAGAATGGAGGGGTGCTACCGGCGGAGCCCATCCAAGTTACAAAGGCTACGTGGATGGCTGATGGGACCCACTGGCCTGGTACGTGGCTCCTGCCTGCAGCTGAGCATTCTAAGGGAGACCATGCTGGAGTCCTACAGGTAAAAATAGTTATGCTACTTGTCTTTTTAAGATGGTAAATGGTGGTAAGGTTACCTTATTTATAAGAGGTTCTCTAATAGCTAGTAATCTTTTTATCAAAAATAATAATAATAACTAGTAAATTTGGTGGAAAGGTTCTTTTTTTTTTTTTTTTTTTTAATTAGAGAATATTTCTTTATAAGTGATTAGTATTAAATAATTTTTATTTATAATTTCGTTTGTTGGTATATTTGTATTAATGTTGATAATCCATAGAGAAAAATAGAATTTAAGCATATACCTTCGTCTTAAGTTAGCTTATTATTATTATTATTATTATTATTTTGTAAAAGAACATATACAAATTTGACACCAACAAAAGAAATACATATTAAGCTGACTTGAAAGAAGAATTTACTGTACAAGTCTGTACAAGTCTACAAGATAATGTATTATGTAAGGTATGAAAATCCTAGTGAAGTATTTTTAGTCAAATATGCTTGGCTTAAGGAGCTTTCTCATGCATAATTGTCATTTGCAATTTTGTTAAATAGGAATGCTAAGGAGATTGGTATTATCTAAAACTGCCACTTGAGTCATTTGCAGTCGGAATTAAGATAACCTTGAAAAAACCCAGGCTGCCCAAGTTTCACTAATTTAGAACATAAACATAGGCTTTGATCAGAGTAGTCAAGGGATAAAGCTAGGTTTTTTTTTTTTTTTTTGGTAAAAAAGTAATAAGTATAGTCTCCAAAGCATTTTTATTTTGAAGAATGATTGTCTTTTTTTACACATAACTCTATAGACATGCAATTGATTAATA
>JAOXJP010228124.1:0-11176 GCA_025762735.1 Platanus orientalis | reverse complement strand
AAATGAAGACAAGTGTCTTAATTATGATGGCCCTCTCATTGGGGTAAAAATGCAATGGTATGATGGTCCTCCCATTTGGGGTAATAATACAATGGTATGATGGCCTTCCCATTGGAGTAAGAATTCAATGGTATGATGACCCTCTCATTTGGGGTAATAATGCAATGGTACGATGGCCTCCCATTTGGAGTAATAATACAATGGTATGATGGCACTCACATTAAGGTAAGAATGCAATGGTATAATGGCCATCCCATTTTGGGTAATAATACAATGGTATGATAGTCCTCCCATTGGGGTAAGAATGCAATGGTATGATGGCCCTCCCATTGAGGTATAAACAATGGTATGATGATGTCCCTCATGATTATAGATAATATGATACGTCAAATATAAGTAAGTGAAAGTAAAGTGTAAAATAAGTTAAGAAAAATGTAAGAAAGTGTAAGATGGTAAAAAGTAAGTGAAAAAGTGATACCAAGTAAATATAAGTAAGTGTAAGTGACCCTAAAGGTCCCATTAATGATAATGAAACTATATTAAAAAATAAGAAAATGTTCTTAAGATACATAAACATAAGTAAAACCATTATAAGAAGAATGGAAAGGTTGATAAGAAATAAAGATTGTTAAGGATAGAAGAACATCATATAAGTTTCAAAAGCAAAATAAAGTTATAAGTCATTCAAATGTTACAAAAATAATCCTAGAGGGGGTGAGTAGGATTTTTAAATTAAATTGCCCCTTTTTAATTTACCTTGTGTTGTTATTAATTTTTTTTTTTAATTTGTTCACACAAGTGAGTATGTGCTTCAATGTAACTACTCAAGAATAATATCAAACATATGCTAGACAAGAGTATTGTAGAGTATAGCAATGAAGAGACAAACAGCCACACAATCACAAACCACAACATAAGATTTATAGTGGTTCAACACTCAAGCCTACGTCCACTCTTCTAAAGCTCACTACCGAGCTTAGATATATTTCATTTAGATACTATTACAACTTAGGTCAATATGTAAACCCTGCCACTTGCTCACAAGCAAGCTAAACAACAACACTTGGTGTCTCCGATGAGTGTGCACTACCTCCGGTGTCTCCGACAAAGGTTGTCAAGTTTTCAGTGTCTCTGGCGGAAGCAAAGCAATATTAAAAATAAATATGAATGCAAAGTCAAACAAATATTACCCCCATATGGTTGATGTTGCTAGTTATTCAATATGTGGGATGCTCCTCAATAGTAGAAATGTAGCTCAATATGTGAGAAGAAATAAGAGAGAGAAGTGCAGCATGCTAGCTACCAAAGCTCCAAAATCTGTAGGCAATGGAGTTTTTCACAATGAAGAAGGCTCTCAAAATAGTATGCCACTTAGTTGTCTCAAAAACTGACTTGGAGTGTTAGAGGATTACTTACCCTAAAGGAAAAAGTCACTTTTATAGTAGGAAAAAGCATCTATGGCCTTAGGATAGGCATATGGCAATTATGAAGTCATTTTAGGCCTTTAGATGAACCAAAATGGGGTTCAATTTTCAAAAATATCCCCTAAATTTTTGTGATTTTTTTCCAAAATTTTCCTACAAACCGATTTAGGGTTTTACAATTGGTTTGGGGTCCAAATCAATTACAAAACTCACAATCGGTTTGGTTTCTGGGAATTTTTCCCAAACTCATACCGCAATCGATTTGGGCATATGGGTTTTGGCCTCGGGTGTGTAAAACTAAGATCAAAATTCATACCAAAACCGATTGCGAGTCTCGTAATCGATTTCGATTGAGTTTTTTTTGAAATTTTTATTTGGGTTGTTTTCTTTGAGTTGTCCTTGGGCATTCATATTTTGGCATTCTTAGGGACCCTAAACTATGTCTAGGATTATTTTAGACACACAATATGATATGATATGCATGATATACACCTTCCTTGGTGTACTTCTTCTCGGTGCTCTTCTTTAGCCTTTGGTCCTTCTTGGCTTCATGATATGAACTTGTGAGCTCACATAGAACACTTACAAGACTCCTAGCACTACCATATACCCAACGCATGCTCATGGGATTGACATACATCAACATAAGCAATAGTATATAAGTCCATGGGTATAATTAAATAAGTAATATAACCGTAATCAATGTCATGGACAATAAAGGAGTACGTGTCATAATGTAATGATAAGTGTAACATCTTTCACTTTTTGAATTGGTCAATACAACACTATTTATATTCATTTTCATACTTCTTATCAATAGTTCACTCACTTATCATTAATTTATATCACTTGTTATTTTTCATTGATCAATGTTCGTTTGTTCATAGAATTGATCAATGTCTTATTCATTAGTTTGTATCACTTGTCAATAGGTTTTAAAGATTTAATTGTTATTTTCCATTATAGTGACCCAATAGGAGGTCTCAGAACTATGTTCAATAAGGTTCAATAGGTTCAATTATAGGAGAAGCACAGGCTAAGTTAATATCAATAACTTCCATTGTTGTAACCTAATGGTAGGTCCCAAAACAATAATCAAAGGGGTTTAATGAGTCAATGTGTTCAAAATAATATTTAAAGAGGTTCAAAGAGTTCAATACCATACATAGTTCAATCTCCATTGTTTATATCCAATGGGAGGTCCTACAACGATGTTCAAAGGTTCAATGATTCAAAGTTCAATAGATTTATTCCTTATTTTGACCCAAGGTTAGGTCTATTCCTTGTTTAGACCCAAGGTTCAGTCATCAAAATAGAATTTTATCTTGTTTAGACCCAGTGTTAGGTCCCTTCATTGTTTAGATCCAAGGTTAAACCTCTTCCTTGTTTAAACCCAAGGTTAAGTCTCTTCCTTTTTTAGACTCAAGGTTCAGTCATCAAAATAGAATTTTATCACATTTAAACCCAGGGTTAGGTCCCTTCATTGTTTAAACCCAAAGTTAAGCCCCTTCCTTGTTTTAAACCCAAGGTTAAGTACCTTCCTTGTTTAGACCTAATGTTAAGTCCTAGAATTCTATCAAAGGTTCAATAATTTAATAAGGCCCAAAGGGCAATGACATTTTAAAGTTTAATAACAACTGAGACATATCAAGAGATATCAATAGTCAACAAGGGTTCTCATGACATATGAAAGAAGGCTTCATGGTAAAATCAGTTCCTATCATTATACATTCACATTTCATATTCAGTTGTTTATGATTCATTCATATATGATCATTAATTCATATAGATTTTCATAATTTGTAGTTCTTATGATCTTTCATATCATGAGATCTTTGCTTTGTTCAAAGGAATCAAAATTTACCAATCATTGGTTTGTATGTCATAGTTCATATGTGGAAAGTGAAGTTTCAATCATACTTAATTTCAATCAAAGATATTTCTCATGTTCAATTTCATGTTAGTCCAAAGGAAATTCACATTTCTCATGACAATTCAACAAGATTCACTTAAATCAATCATACCATATTTCTTATAGGTAATTTCATGCGGATTCTTATCAATTTGATCTTAGATCTATGTCAATTACATATCTAACATAGGGATTTCAAAGGAAACTCCATGGATATTTCAATAAAGAGTATCATGAGATCAAAACATACTTAGATTCAATTTTTATAACAATTCACATGATATTTCAATAAATAACATGAATTCATCAAAGGAACTTGACATAGGTGATACAAATAACATTCAACTCTCGTAAGGATCACTTGCAATCATAGGAACATCAATCTAAAGCAAGGCTCTCATGGTTTTCCAATAAAAAACATTCCAATAGTGAAATTCATCATAAGAATTTAAAGAAGCAAATGAAGAATTGACATAGTTTGCTAGAGTACTTATTATCGTTCACTTCTTTCAAATTTTCCTTGCTTAAACCTTCCTTCAATCCTCATCCCTTGTAATGTTTATATAAATTCAATGAGGAGGCACACTAAAACAAGAATCTAGTGTCAAAACCTTCAAATTCTAGTTTTGTTATCCTAGATCTAAGAAAATCAAGCTTACCTTAGTTTGGGAGAGCTAAATCATCTTTTTTCCTAATTCTCTCTTATCTCTCCACCTCTTAGGTGTATTCTAATCTATTTTGGACCAAAATAGGGTAATATACCCATCATGGTACAAAAGTACCTTCCTAGGAAGGATTCCATACAAAATGGAGCAAAAATACCCTTTTTTTGGATTGGGCGATTGGTGACTGATCACAGGGATTTGAGACCGATCGCAACCTCCTACCGTGACCCATCGCATATGCAGGTGACTAATCACGACCCTCTACCACAACCCATCACAGATGTAGGCAACCGATCGCGACCCCCAACCTGAGATTTTGAAGGTTCTAGAAGTGACCCATGACCCATCCCGGGTATAGGTGACCAATTACAATACCCCCCAACCCCACTGCGACCCATCCTAGAATCTTGGGATCCCTCACAATTCAAGACTGAGTTTTCTATATTTAACCCTCATGAAAAAAATAATAATAACTTTCTCTAAAAAACTTAGATTCATGCACTATTTGATGTATTGGAAAATAAGCTTGTTGACCTTTCCAATTATTTATGGCTCATACTCAAATTGTCTCAGGATTGGTAAAGGTATGACTATGAAGTTACCCTAATTACACACTTGAGAAACTTCTGAACTTGAACCATTTGTGGTCCGACTTAGGTTTTATACTTCTAAATTGGTCTAAAGGGATCCTAAACCACTCTATAGTTTGTCTAAAATATGTTAAATAACAATTTTACCCTTGTAAGATAAAATTACAAATTTTCCCTTAAGTGCAATGCAGGGGGTGTTACACACTGCCGAAGCCCGAACTTTATATATATATATATATATCATAACAAGAATAAGATGAGAAAAAATGAAGTCAAAGAAATAGGCAATTGGGTTTTAAGATTTGGACTTGAAGTAATAAGATTGAGTTTAAAAAATCGAGTCAAGCTCACCTTCATCTTAACAAGTCGAGTTAAGCTTAGCACCACAAGCTTGTGACAAGCCTAAGCCTAAACTAGGAAAAGTTCTGCTCGTTGACACCTCTAACATAACCTATGTACTTCTCCACATTTTTTAGTCCAATAGTGATTTTCTTAAGAATAATAAAAATTTCTTCTTTTCTATTTTTTTATGATAGCAAATTCATTAAGAGAAGAACAATAAGAATCTTTTGATCTGAATATACTGAATAAACTCCCATCTAATTTTTTTAAGGGATTGTTAGTCTAGCAAAAAAAAAACAAAGAATTTCATACCCCTCATACTGTCACTCCTTTAAAGAGCCCACGTATAGGATATTGAATACCACGAAACATTTCCACAAGGTCTATATATATATGGGAATAAATGTTATCTAGGATTTTGTATGTCCTATAATGTCCTACACATAAAGGCTAGGTGCATAGGGTTAAAACGATAATAAAAGTTTTCAAATGAAAAATAGGTACCCATCAGATTAATATTTTATTATTTATTGTGCTTTTATAAACATGTAAACTTATATAGCTTAGTTGGTTAGAGTGTTTTCTTAGTAAGTGATAGGTTTTGAGTTTGATTCTTATTACAAAAAAACTTTTTTTTCAAATTAATGGGCCACCTCGAGCTCGGCTTAAGGCCCAATTAAATTATTAGGCCCGGTTTGGGCCTTAATATTTAAAAATTTTGGCCTCAGGCTCGGCCCAAACCCAAAGTGTAATGAGCGGGCTTAGTCCCGGGCCTACCATGGTCCGGCCCATGCTCACCCCTATTCATACATAGTGGAATAATACATCAATCACAAACCATTAATCATAATCATTTCACAAACTCGACCTGTAAATAACATCCATAATTCATAATAAACCATAAACTAAATATCCATAAACCTGTATGTTTGACATTCCAAACCAAATACCTATAGTCAGACATTAATTGAAATTGAATAAACACAAATACTAAAATCCACCAATTTATTACATCCTTTCAAATAAACTGAAATAAATCTCGAAGTCTCATAGAATGAATAAACTCCATTTATTTCTAACCCTCTTTATCTTGAACCACTACTCTGCGATCTCCTCCTGATTTGTGTATCAATTCAGGATAAGCATGATAGGCTCAACAAGAAAACAAGTAAACTATAAGAAACATTGGATTAGGATTTGGCATGCTTTTAAAAATTCAAAACAGATAGTTGCATATTCTTCACGAAATATGGATCTATATAGTACTAAACAATACTATGTTGAAAGAAATTAAACAATTCAAAGAAAATATGATAATAAATCCAAAGCAATACAAAAACAATGAAGAATCAATAACAATGCAATATCATATCCAATTGTTCATTTAGCCAATACACTGTACACCATTTAATCCCTGGTGAGCAGGACTTACAAGTTCACTAATTTAATCTCTAGTGAGAGGGCCAATACAATCACACCTACACTCTGGTGGGAGGAGTCTACTATCTCATCCCTAGTAGTGGAGATCACTTCATGAATTTAATCTTTAGTGAGAGAGCTGATATTCCACACCATAAACCATGTGAGGTGGTTCTGATCATCAAATAATCCCCTTGATGGTAAAGGGTGGTTTCATTCATAGAAAATATCAACCTTCTTATATAATTGTGTATTCAAACATAACTATATAGTTCATAACAATAATCTTAATTAAAAGGAAATACAATGGAGATATTTGATTCATTTAAGCACTACTAAGAACTTTTAAAAGATATGAACACTCTTTAATAAATCAAAACAATAGATTATATAACTTTAAAAATAAAAAAAAAAAACTTAAATCAAATTTGAAAAACATTTTCTTTAAAAATACTTAAGATCATATCTTCTTAAATCTGAAAACATAAACCTTCTGAAAATCTTATAAGGCAACACTTTTCTTTATAAAACAAGGTCCAAATCCTCATTTAAAAAATCTGTGGATTATTGCAATTGTAGATACTTCAAAAAATAACGTGGATTATGTAAACTACTTTAAAAAACATAGATGAACAATAGCTAAGAACCTATGAACATGGAAGAATAAAACATGTCTATGGGTGTTCTTCAAACTAGATTTTTCTTTTACAAAATAAGGGTTCTAAGAGCTCTAATAAATCAAAATTGGAGTAACACAATTAAAATCCCTTTCAAAAACAAGATTAAAATCATTGTTAAAACTTAGGAAAATCAAAAATGAAACATAGATCATATAAGTTTTGTTCCAAATGAAACCCTCTTTCAAAACAATGCCTTCGAAATTGTAAACAGAACAAAACGATTTGATTCTTTACAATAATAGGATTCAATACGATTTGATTCTTTACAATAATAGGATTCAATAACATTCTAAGATCCTAAGAACAATAAAATAAAGCATAATGTACTTGTTTTCTAACTTGTTTGGTAGAAATCTCTCTCCAAAGCTTAAGTTCTTTTAAAACCCCAATTCTCTGCAAAAACTAGATTTCTCTTTTTCCATTTACTCTTTGATGTTTGTGAATTGATTGTGTATCATTTTGGACTAGTTCTATTGATTAAATAAACCCTATAAGAGTCCTACGTGAATTAGAAACCCAATTTGTGCCAAAAATGGAAGTTTCCAAATCTTTCACGGAACTTTTTCTACCTTGGACCTATCATTGGATCTATCCTATGATCTATCTTAGGATCGATCTTTGGACCAATCAACATAGAAATTTTGTGGGATTGCCTATAACTTTCTCATACAGACTCGTATTCACTCGTTGTTTGTTTCATTGAAAACTAAACTTCAAGACCTTTCCAATGACATATATCTTACTCATGAATCCTTTTTAAATTCATACAAGTGTGTCTCTAATGTTTTACAAGTTTACAGCTCAATCTGTATACATGTAAATTGTTCTAAGTGTGTTTGAAACAGGTGTAACATATGTGTATGATATATGTGCGAGTGTGTGAAATATATGTGAACATGTGTGGGGTGTTATAAATGACTCCTACCATGCTGGGTTGAGGAGTCGAGGAGGAAGGAGAGGATGTTTCATTCCCCTTGTCCTGAGCCTCCTCACATGATATATCTTCACCTATTTGGTTGACCCAGACTATCCTCAATAGACCTGGCTTGTGCCTTCTCTCGAAATACTTTTTGGGGGCTTGGCAGGCATGTTTGAAAAAAGGAATAGAAGAAATGTCAGTAGAATACACAAAAAGAGAAGTAAAAGGCGAACAACAAAATACCTCCTAAGCAATCACTCGCCTGATCAGACTCTAAAGATAGAGGGATCCTGGAGTAGAAGGCTCTTAGAGACCTAGGGTTGACCAAGTGTCAACACCCGAATTTTTACTCAGTAGTGCAAGCGAGTCTCACAAGCTTTAGATAGCAGTAGCAATCCACCCTTAGCCAAACCATATTCCCAAAACACCAAACCATCCTTTAGACCAAACCCAAATCCTCGAAAGCAATGTATCCACACCAAAGACCTTTGCGGGTCATCTGCGAAAGTTACGGTAGACTTGCACTACGACAACACTAAATTTCATAACCTTATTTAATCATGAATTTGGGTCAGTACTAACCAAATCATATCTCATTAACTATAAATTTTTCACATTTACCTTAAACCTTAAAATATTAAAAATAACATATGTAATGGAATAAAGATAAATCACTAACATCATATGTGCAATTGAAATAAAGCTCGTCCATCATCTATAGAACCTTAAACCCCTATCAATATCTCCAATGTCAAACAAACATAATCCAATTACATCCTGTATAATGTATTACAAAACACAAACTCTCAATTTTAAGGGTACATGATCCATTATAAATAAAAAGACTGAACTAGTATGAAAAATAATGACTAAGGATAGCATTCGCTAGTATGCCCTCCTCCAAAACCAAGTGCTTTCAACAACACACCTGCATGTTATGACCCTCTTGAAATAAAAATGGTATACAAGGGTGAGTTCCACGGCTTATAAGAAGGTATACAAAACTTACAATGGAACCGGATAGACAAAACATCAATCTTTCGATAAAAAGACTTACCATATCCTTATATAGAGAGCATAACGGTTTCCAACATGTAGTTGTGTGCAAGAGTACATTCGTTAGTTACTACGCATCACAAATCTATACAACCTATCATCATGACATGTCATATGAAATCTAAGCATGTTATTTTGCATGGTTCTACTCATTCCAAACAATCGTTGTTGTTTACATGGTAACGTATGTAAAGAATTTCATGAAAAACGCTTACTAGGAAATTCAAATATAATAATTAATGCATTTCATTATAGCTATTCCCTAACACTTATCATGCATAGTCTATACACTTCTAACATGAATATACATATACAATGCATTTCAATTTAGGCATGCATCATTTTTAAGCAATTCACAGTCATAACAAAATATAAACCCTAAAACATATAATCTTTTCAAATAATTACATATGTTAAACTAAAACATGTAGATATCAAAGAAGAACATATCAAATCTTTAGAACAATCTTCAATCATTCAAATCATGTATATCTTTGAAGCAAAACATAAATCAAAAGGATTTGACCCACCTAAGCACATAGCTCTACTGATTTATATATTAAAATACTTTAAACGATCTTTAAAAATAGATTTATAATAATCCCTTTGAAAACTCATTCAAAAACATGATATTCCTTCAAAATAACCTTTTCAAAAATCTAACTTAATCAAACTAGAGTAAAACCTCCATGTTCCTTTGCAAACCAAAAATCAAAATCATCTAAGAACCTATATGGATCAAAAACAAAAAGGTAGATCATATGCTTCCTTCAAAACATATTTTTTCCCTTTAAAAAACATGGTTTTAAGAGTTTGAACAAGAAAAAGGAATTATGTCTCTTTGCAAAATTGTAAACAACAAATTTAAGAACTTAAGATCAATGAAAAACAATGTAAAGTGTAATAGTTTATTTATATAACAAATTTCTAAGCATTCTAAGAACCTATGGGATAAAAAACAATACATACTATTCATGATTTCTTTCAAAAATGAGAATCAAAGTTTTCTATAAACCTAAAGGAATCAAAATGATGTAAAAGTGTCTAAATTTATTTACCTTTTGCTCTAAAATTGGATTCAAAACCAAAACTTCAAGTTTTTTCTTTAAAATCCCAAAAAATTCTTTCAAACCCTAGTTTTCTCCTTGTTTTTCCTTCTCTCCTTTGTTCATTGTGTTTTTGTGTCAAATTAGATCTCAATAAAACTTATATAAACCCAAGAGAAGTCCCAAAGTAAGTAAGAACTCCCAAATAATGAAAAATAAATAAAATAAAATGTAAAAGCGACTTTTTGAAAATGGCCATGAATGTCTTATTGATTGGGGTGGTGTCCGATCAATTGGGCTACCCGGGGCTGATCGATTGGGCCTCCTTAGCCAGATTGATCGGGGTCCACCCGATTGATCGGCTTTTTTAATTTTTTTTTTTTTCTACCTTGTGTCTTATGTGCTAAATTGATCATAACTTTCTCATCTGATGTGGGATTCATTTGCTGTTTGTTTCATTGGAAACTAAACTTCGAGACCTTTTCAATGACATAAAGTTTTCTCACTAATTCTTTCTAGATTTATGCAATTTTTTCTTTAAAGTTATACAAGTTTTTAAAATCCCTATAAGTGTGTATAGAATATGCATGTGCAAAACATATGTACATGTGTACAAAATATGCGCTAATATGTGTGGGGTGTTACATTTTGCCACTTAAAGGACATTCAACAAGAGGATATTCAAATCATTAGAAGTCTGCTTGAAATGCTTAGGGATTATAAAAACCCAATGGATCTCCTATTCTAAAATTTTAAGTAGATAAAATATTAGTATTAGTTCAAAATTAGAGTTTGCAAGCTCCAACTAGTTAAGTTTATTTGAGCTGCATATCTATTGAAGGTATGAGATGTTTGGATTTTGAAGAAGATTAGAGAACATTAAGAACTACAAATAGATTTATGAGAAAATTATAGATTTTTTAAGAAAAATCACCATAAACAATCCTAGAAATTTGTGTCTTATCAAGTTTAGTTAAATCATCATATACATTCTCATTTCACATGATTTATCATCACCCACCAACTAAAAATGAAAATCCAATCAAGAAGAATGGAACACCCTAATCAATCTTAGTTTGAGCCTCTGATTCAATGGGCCAGGAAACGCTAGGCAACTTCCCAC
>JAOXJP010228123.1:0-25163 GCA_025762735.1 Platanus orientalis | reverse complement strand
TTGATGTTCAGCCAACAAGCAAACCAACCCCGCTCACACTTCTCACATACCTTCAATTCTCTCATCTGCCTTCTGCATCACTCTTCACAAACCAAAAACCTCAGAGCCACCAAGACCCTTCACGCTCACCTACTCAGAATAGGTTTATTCTTCACCTCCCTTAACCTTAGCACCACTCTCATCTTGGCCTACGCCACATCCCTCAGCAGCAGCAACCTTCAAACAGTAACCAGTTTCTTCAATTCCTTAGACCCCACCAATCCATTGCCCTTCAACGCCATTGTCTCCGCTTTCTCTCGCCATGGCTTCCCTTATCTCGCTCTCCGAACCCTTTCTTTCATGCACGCAACCGGCGTCCCGTTAGACACCTATGCTTTGTGCAGCTCTTTAACGGCTTCATCTTCCATCAAAACGGTAGGACTGGGTCAACAGATTCATGCCCACGTCTCAAAATCAGGTTGGTCATCTAGTGTCTATGTGGGTACAGCGTTGATTGATTTGTATGCGAAATCTTTGTTGGTTGGCAATGCATCGAAAGTGTTCGATGAAATTCCGCTTAAGAACACCGTGTGCGTGAATGCACTTTTATCAGGATATGCAGAGGCTAAGCTGTGGGCTGAGGGCCTCGAATTGGTTCGCACTATGCGCTTGCTAAGGTTAGAATTTGATCGGTTCACTTTTTCTGCCATCCTACGTGTATGCGCGGGGCTAACTGCAATTGAATTGGGTAGGCAGGTGCATGCCAATCTTATCCGTTTGATTACAGATGTTGAAAGCGATGTGTTTTTACAGAGTTCATTGGTTGAGATGTACGGGAAATGTGGCTTAGTTGAGAAGGCTCGACATGTATTCAATTTGGCAGGAATTGGACAAACGGGAGGAGAGAGAAAGAGAGATGTTGTTTTGTGGACTTCGATGCTTGGTGCTTATGGTAGAAATGGGCGGTTTGAAGAAGTGATTAGGTTGTATGAAGACATGTTAATGACAGGCATGGAGCCCGATGGGGTGGCTTTTGTGGCAGTCATCTCAGCATGTGGTCACACAGGCCACGTGAACCTTGGACTCAAGTATTTTGAGTCCATGGCTCGCGACTTTGGGTTGGACCCTGGCCCTGAGCATTACAGTTGTGTGGTTGATTTGCTTTGTAGGGCTGGTGAGCTGGAGAAGGCATGGAATTTGGTGGGTGAGATGCCTTTTAAAGAGAGCAGTAGTGGTGACAGCAATGGCAATAACAACTGTGGTAATAGCGGTGGTAGTGTTTCTGTATGGGGGGCTTTGCTTAGTGCTTGTAAGGATTGTGGGAATATTGAGCTGGGTAAGTTGGCTGCACAGAGGGCCCTTGAGTTGGATCCTCAGAATGTTGGGATTTATATTTTGTTATCAAATATGTATGCTAGGTTTGATATGTGGGATGAGATTGGGGAGTTGAGGGAACTAATGAAGGAAAGAGGGTTGAAGAAAAATGTGGGATGTAGTTGGATAGAGGTCACAGGTTGAATTAGGGTGAAGCTTTGTTCCAAAGAAACAATCTTTTTTATTTATTTATTTATTTTTATTTTTCTGAAGGGGATTAATTACTGGCATGCCTTGATGTTGTTTGTATCATCGGCCATCACTGGTGTTGGGTGTTTTTTCAAGGATTTGATACTGTAACAGAAATTAATGGAGTATATAGATTAAAAAAAACCTTGTACACATTTCCTTGAAGAGATGAAGTGCCATTATGATGATCGTAAGCCAGATTAACTTTTTCTGTTTAATGTGTGTAAACTATAAATTCATAGGTGAGTTATTCCGACTCAATGTCTAATATTCAGCAATGAACAACCATTACAAAATTGAGATGGGATATGGCTAGTAGCTGATTTTATCAATGAGATCAATATTTTCAATCCTTGACCAACCCAGGTGATCAGACCATTGGACCTCGGGCCTAGACTCCTCTGTGGGTATGTTTGTGAGTTGATCCAAGTGGAGATAAAAGCTAGACAGACCTTGGGCTGTTTTCCACTTAACCCTGCAAATCAGGTAGGTCACAGTGAACCATCCAGGTCAGTTCAAGAGCTTTTTATTTTTATTTTTATGAATAACTTTCCTTATTAAGAGGAGGAAAAAAAAGAAGAATGTTCATAAATTAAAACTTATTGGTAATCTTTGTTTGTTTTCCAAGAAGGGGTAATCTCTTCTGGAATGGAAATAATTAGAAAGAATTCTTTCTTCCTCTCTTCTCTCTTTTTGGTTTTGTGGGATTTACAGAATGGAATTGTCGCTGGTATTCTTGTAACAGCAGTGTTTGAATGGAGGTGGTGATTTCATTCCGGTGATTTGACAAACGAGGGGGTGCTGTGCTTCTTCCACAGCATGGGTGTGACGACTTTCTTCCACTGCAAAGAGGTATGTAATGAACCTCCCTCGTTAAATTCAACATTGGTAACAGGTTAGAATAAGCTTACAGTTCATCTAAAGGAGTGGCAACAAGCAGCCTGGCTCAGTGAGCCCTGTTGGTGCAACATAGTGGCCCTGTCTCATTGGGTCAAAATAGAGGCCCAAAGAGTTTGGTTGGCTGAGAATTTTAAACCCGATAACAAATCAGTGTTGGCTGTGCTTGCTAATTTCAGCTCAACCCAATTAGGCATGGCACGAATGCAGATTTTTTTTTTTCATTTTTTTTCTTTTTGATAGGTAACGATGAGATTTTATTGAAAAAAAGAGAAAAAAACGGTTCAAATACCACAACAAAGACCCGAGCAAGGTCCGAAAGCAAAGCCTACAAACAGTTCATAGGGATCCCACAGGAAGTACAAAAAGCCCCACCTTCCAATTGGCTATCTTATCAGTCAAAGAGATTTGTTCCCGAGGAATATGGCAAAAAGATGAGTCAAAATATTGAGCCAATTCCTTGATCTCACTAATAGAGTGAGCCAGATTCCACGTGTCAATTCCATTCCCAGACCCCAACCAATTATTACCTAAGAATCACCTTCCATGATACAGTCACCAATTCTCATCCTAATCTCCCGAAACCCCATGAAAAGCACAATGGTTTCCAATTTAGTGGAATCACAATCCCCTAGAGGACCACTAATATAACGGATAACATGACCATTCCCATTCTAATCACACAACCAAACCTAGCTGGACTCGGGTTCCCTTTGGACACACCAACAAAATTCATTTCAAACCCACCCAAAGAGGGAGGCTGCCAAACCAAGGGAACCTTGCACACCTTTGGAGAGGTAATGAAAATACTGTTTGCCAATCCTGTAAGAAGGTTAAAAGGGAATATCGTTTCAATTCTTTAGAAACAAGGAGCCAACTTCCCACTTCTCTAATCACCAAATCCACCACCCGCATACAACATCTACTTTTAGTTGGTTATTTTGGAAGAGATAGAAAGGGGAAAGAGAAGAAGAAAAGAAGAAGGAGAAGAAGAGGAGAGGAGGAAAATGTAGGAGAACATATAATTATCTCCTCTCCCATACGGTGTTGTTCTTTATTATATACTAGGGCACAATGAGATACAAAAATATCATTATACCCTCACACACGCACACTATATATACACTTACACTCCCCCTCAAGCTGGGCGAAATACATTAAAGAGACCCAGCTTGCTACTTAAAGACAAAAATACATCACGATCAAGACCCTTGGAGAAGATATCCGCAAGTTGATCCCCAGCTTGCTAGTTAAAGGGGCACAATAGTCGGGGCATGCATAAACTGACTCACAACACTGACAGCATAAGCAATGTCGGGTCTGGTGATAGTAAGATAAATGAGACGGCTCACTACACGTTGATACCTGCCAGCATCAATAAGTCGCTCTCCCATATCCACAGTAAGGCAATGATTGGCATCTATCAGTGTGTCAATAGGTTTATAGGTAGTCATACCAGTTTCGACAAGAAGATTCAAAACATATTTCCATTTAGAGATAGAGATACCCTTGGTAAACCGAGCCACCTCAATGCCTAAAAAATATCGGAGTGGACCAGGTCTTTAATTTCAAACTCACTTGCTAACCTTAGTTTCAACTGAGAGATCTCCACAGGATGATTGCCAGTGACAATAATATTGTCCTCATACACAATCAGAGCAGTAAGATGAGTCCCACCAGTACGTTTAAGAAACAAAGTATGATCAGCTTGACTCTGAAAATACCCAAACTGAATGACAGCAAGACAATAATGTTCTAACCAAGCTCGGGGAGTTTTTTTAAGGCCATAAAGAGCTTTCTTGAGACGACAAACCTTTCCTTTTGACGAATGTGGTAGAAAACTAGGCGGAAGTCTCATGTACACTTCCTAAGTTAGATCACTATGGAGAAAAACATTTTTGATATCGAACTAGTGAAGGGGCCAACCCTTGTTAGCAACAAGGGAAAGAAGAACACGAAGCGAGTTAAGTTTAGCAACCGGGGCAAAAGTCTCCTAATAATCAATCCCATAGGTCTGGGTGTAGCCTTTTACGACCAGTTGAGCCTATAACAATTAACGGACCCATTAGGTTTGAGCTTAATAGTATAAACCTACTTGCACCCAATAGAGACTTTGTTCCGAGGCAGATCAACAATATCCCAAGTATCATTTTTTTCAAGGGCAACCATTTCGTTCTGCATAACAGCTTTCCACTGTGGTTGAGAAAGGGTGTCTACAACATTGTGAGGGACAGAGACAGAGGACAAAGCAAGAGCAAAACGATGGTATGAAGAAGATAGGGACTGATAAGACACAAAGTTAGCCAAAAGATGTTTAACACACGATCTAACACCTTTTCGAATGACTATAAGAAGATCAGAGTCAGGAAGAGAAGATGAGTTACTTGGATCCAGATTTGAAGTCGAGGAGACATCCTGGCTGGGAATTGAAGGAACAATGGCAGTGCTGAAGTTCTTCTTTCTGGAATAAACTTGAAGAACCTTCTTTTCCTCACTAGGAACACTTGAATCAAAGATAAAAGTTGGAACATGAAGAAGAGGCGAAGACTCAGCAAAAGAAAGCTCTCCTGAGATGAACTAGGAGAAGAAAAAAATGGAATTGTTTCATGAAATTTAACACCTATAGAGACAAACCGTCGCCGAGTAGCAGGATCATAACACTTATAACCTTTCTGGCTAGGAGCATACCCTAAGAAGATACATTGAAGAGCTTTAGGATCTAGCTTAGACCGGTGGGATTTATCCACATGTACATAAAAAACGCACCCAAAGACTTTAGGCAGAATAGGAAATAAGGATGCAGGAGAAGATAAGACCTCAATTAATAACTTATAATTAAGCACACGGCTCGGCATTCTATTATTGAGAAAAGCAGCCGTCTGAACTGCATCAGACCAGAAAATTTTTGGGACATTCATGATAAACATCAATGCACGAGCCACTTTAAGTAGATGCCTATTTTTTCTCTCTACAATGCCATTTTGCTCAGGTTTACCAGGACATGTTTGATGAAGGATTCCCAATTGGTCAAGAAAGGAAGAAAAGGCATGCGACATATATTCACCCTCATTATCAGACCATAGATTTTAATTTTCTGGCTAAATTGGGTCTCAACCATCTTGTGAAATGATACAAAGGAAGAAAAAACATCACTTTTTGATTGTAATAGATAAATTCAAGTCATACGAGAGTAGTCATCAACAAAAGTCATAAAATATGTAAACCCAGACAAAGACACAGTAGGGGCAGGTCCCCATACATCAGAGTGAACTATATTAAAAGGAGAATTACTTTTATTCAAACTAACTGGATAAGAGGTTCGACAATGCTTAGCATACTCACAAGGAGCACAATGAAAACCTGAGTTACAATTAGAAAATAAATGTGGAAACAACTTTTTTAAAGTAAAAAGAGAGGGATGACTAAGATGGTTATGTCATTGAGATAGCTGCAGGGAATCAAGCTTGCCATCATTTATTGTAGGAGTTGGAATCTGTTGAACAGGTAATGCTGAATGTGGAGGGGTATCCAAGATGTATAGGCCATTGTCTTCATGTCTCCTACCAATCATCCTCCTCGAACTCAAGTCCTGAAAGACAGTGAGAGGGAAAAAATTTCACTACAATTTAAGGACTTGGTCAAATGACTAACTGATAACAAATTTAAAGTAAACTTGGGAACATGAAGAATAGAGGATAAAGGTAATGAAGGGGTGACAGGTATGTTCCTTTTGCCGGCAATAGACGAATATGAACCATCGGCAATATGTACCTTATCCTTCCCATAACAAATAGAGTAGGAAGAAAAAAAAGAAGACGTACTAGTCATGGTCAGAGGCCCTTGAATCAATAATCCAGGAGTGACCAAAAGAAAAGACACTAGCACTGAACGCAGAGGCAGAGGTATCTGAATGAGCAAAAGATGTCTGAGGAGAAGATGTAAAGGTGTCCAATCTTGACATGAAGCGCCACAGAGCCTCAATTTTATCATGGGAAAATGAACTAGAGGCAGAATTAGCAGGAGGTACAGGTGTAATGTTTGGAGGAGTAAAAGTCACAGAATTGGCATTTGATCGGCTCCCAACAAGACTGCGAGACCCACCTCGTCCTCCATTAAAAAAACAGTGTTGAGATCGACCCTGAAACTCCTGGGGACGACCATGTAGATCCCAATGTGTCATTTAAATGTCCAAACTGTCCACAATGATCACATTTGAATTTATCTCACTCATCCCCTAAAAAACCGCCTCTTCCATCTTGAAAATTGCTCTGACCACCACCACCACGGCCACGGGAGCCACCTCGACCACCACGTTGATTAGAAGAGAAAATGATTGATTTTTTTTTATGGAAGAAAGTGTTGTAGGATTCAACATGGCATGACGACGATCCTCTTCTTCCTGTACATATAAGTACACTTCACTAAAGGATGAAAATTGATCTTTTCCTAGAATCAGTATCTGGATACCATCATAGTCAAAATTGAGACTGGCTAGAAAGTCAAACACTCGGCTCTCTTCAACCTCTTTATGATAGTTAACATCTTCAGAACACTTAGAACGATAACTCTTGTAGTAATCAATTTCTTACCACATCCCTTTCAGTGTAGAATAATAGGAAGAAAGAGATATTTTGCCTTGACGAAAATGGACGACTTTCTGTCGCAGATCATACATCCGGGCCTTATTGCCTTTCTTTGAATAAGTCTAAGTCATGGAGTCCCAGATTGCTCTGGCAGTCGGTAAGTACATAAAGGTGTTAGAAATTTTCGGCTTTATGGAATGAAGTAACCAAGACATGACTATGGCATTTTCCGCTTTCCATTTAGGAAAAAAAGGGTAGCTAGGATCTGTAGCTTTAGTTGCACCAGTCAAGTACTCGAGCTTCCCCTTACCAGTAATATAGATCTGTATAGAGTGAAACCAAGGAAAGAAATTATTGCCATCAAAACATACTGTGGAAATAAGGGTGTTTGGATTGTCAGTTCCTACTTCCAGCCCATTAGAAGGCACCGACGTGATATCGCTTGTATCTGACATACTTGATACTGCAAACGGAGAAAATCACACTCCAACACAACTTCCACGACCATACAACCTCATGCACACAAGTGAGGATGTCACAAACACCAAGGAACACGTATGGGAGACTTCAATTAGAGGCCTGGGATGCAGAAACAACCCCGAATCACCGTAACAACAAATCGCGACCACCAACAACTGTAATCACACTTACATAGGGATTAGCAACCCATAAAAGGTGATTTGAGAGATTAAATCTAATTTTTAAAGCAAAAAAATTGAAGAAAAATAGCCTCCAAAATGTCAGGTCTAGACGAAACTTGTCACCGACACTTCGATTCTCCACCAAATGACGCAAGACCACTTGGAAAAGATTCCTTACAAAAAAATGACCCATATATAGGAGATCATTGACTGAAACAACCCCCAAGACGATCAGATTGAACACTTTTTTCGGATCTGGCTATTTTTCATTTCTTTTCAAAAAATCACCAAAAAAGCTTAGATCCGATCACTGTAAAATCCCGAAAAAATCATGACAATTCATGATAAATCACCATGATAAAAAACCTTAGCTTTTGGGCTTCACCCGACATACATGCATGCTGACGTCAGCGTCCGTACGGTTGACATCAGTAGTGCTTTTCTTCGCCTTTCTTTGACGCGATCAGTCTTCGATCGTGAACTTGACTCTGATACCAAGTTGGATATTTTGGGAGAAATAGAAAGGGGAAAGAGAAGAAGAAAAGGAGAAGAAGAAGGGATGAGGAAAACGTAGGGAGTGTGTATAATTATCTCTCCCATATTGTGTTGCTCTTCATTAAATACTAGGGTACAATGAGATACAAAAATACCATTATACCCTCACTTTTTTCCTAAAAAATTCTTTGTTTGCATTCCTTCCAAATCCCCCATAAGATCCCATGCATCAAGACAACCTAAAAAGATCTCCCACAGTCTCCAAGGCCACTACAATGTCATTAAGAAATGAGGGACAACACCTCTTTAGGCATCACCCATATGCAATGCAATCTAGAGAGAGAATACTGTCATACCTCTCTTGGGAAAGCACAGTGGATGAAAATATGATTGCTTGATTTTTCTTCCTTTTTACAAAAGATGCACCATTGTGGAGAAAGGGACCAATAAGATCTTTTTGAAGAATGTCCATTGTATTAATTCAATTAAGAGTTGCTGTCCAAATGAAGGCTTTAACTCTAGGAGGCACTTGAGGATTCCCAATCCTTTTACAGGGAAAAAGAGAAGATTTATGATTGTGGGTAAGGGTTAAAAAAAGGACCTAGAAGAAAATTCTCCACAAGACTCAAGAATTCAAATTCTCTTGTCAAGAAAGCTCCTTCAGATGAAGACATCCTGAAGACTATCAAGGAGAGTAGCCAACAAATCCACTTCCCAATCATAGTAATCTCTAGAAAATGTGATATTCCAAGAGAGACCCAAATTAGAGGAGGAAAGGACTTCAAAGACTATGGAGTTATTATTTACTAAGCAAAACAATCAAGAAAAAGCCAAAGAGACTTTTTTTTGTGTGGATAATTAACAACAATTTTATTGAAAAAAAGAAAAGAAGCAATTACAAGACACTAATACAACAACATGGATCAATCATCTTAACACCTATTCAAAACCCAATGGAAACTCTCTCCCTACATAAAGAGAAGAAACCCTGATTCCCCCACTTAGCCAATTTATCTTCCAATGAGTTTTGTTCTCTAGGAACATGACCAAAACTTATACCCAAGGAGCACGATATTTCCCGAATCCCATTTAAATAGTACCCTAAATTCCAAGATCCATCCTTTATACCCTTTTCCCACCCAATTATCATTTGAGAGTCACCCTCCAATATGGTCCCATACTTTTTAGTTCCTGAAAACCCATAAGCAATCCAATTGTTTCAGCCTTTGTTGAATCACATATGCCTAATGGACCACACATGACCCGAGTGACTTGGCTCTTTGAATCACGAATAACGCATCCTAACCCTTTTTGATGCAACATGCACTTGAAATACAATGGAAAAAATGTAAGAGAAAGGAGAGAGAAGAAGAGAAAGAAGGGAGAGAATCGTATGTCGCTTCCACATGAGAATATTTTATTAATATATATAAGAGTATGGTATATCATACACAGACATGTATATGATAGCATTGCCTATACTACCCTCCAAGTGTATCTCAACACATGCATCACATGGTTGGACAGGCGGTACCCCTTATGGAAGCCCAAGTCCAAGTCCAAGAAACTTTAGGCATGTAGTGTAACACCCCGCATGTAACTAGGTGATAATGGGCAAATCAATGGAGAAATAATAAGGAATGTGAGTAACTCATTGCCTAATTATTGAGTGGAGAAAGCTTAAAGACCCAAAAGGAGTGCCAGAAGACCCAAGACTAGAAAACCGGGGAATTTCAATAATTTCGACTAGTCGAATTTTAGAGGCATTCTAGACCTAAGATCACTAGCGAGGGGAGAATTTGTGATTTGATCGAAAGTGAAAAACCTAAAAAAAAAATAAAGAGACAAAATTCCAAAAATGGACATTCTAGAAGTTGGGATTTGTCTGTGACAAAACAAAACCCCTAAATTACCCAATTTAGATAAAAAAACATTAGAAAGAGCCTAAGGAATAAAGAGGAAGGAACATTGGAAGAGGAAGAGAGAAAATCCTCTAGAGAGCAAGTTAAGCTCCTAAATCTTAGATTTATACAAATTTCATTGAGTTGTAGGAATTTTGACCTTAGATCCATGGAGATCTATGTTTAATGAGTATGGATCATGTAGATGTATAGGGAAAGAGGTACATAAGAGAGATAATTGGGGATAACTACCATTAGAGAAAGAAGTGAAGTAGTTGTAAGTAATTATGCTGGATATGCATTCGTTTTCCTTCTTAGGATCTTAGAATCATGTGAATTTCAGAGTTTTGCAAGTGTTTCAAGTGTATTTATAAGGATTAACATTTGTTTTCCTTTGATTCTTAGATTTAAGTGAATTAGTAAGTGATTATGCATTGTATGCAATCTTAGGATCTTAGATCCATTGTTTTAAAGTGAATTCACTGCAAAGAGTTTTAAATGAATTTGAAATTTTTTAGATCCATGTGCCTCCTTAAGTTTCCTCAAGGATTTCAAATGAATTTGAATGAATCTCATCCATTAAAAAGGGATTAATGCTTTGGTTGATGAATTATCTCATTCCTAATGCTCTGAATTATTGGATCTCACTTTTGTGCATTGATTTCAATTGAATCTCCTTTGATTATTTGGTCTACTTCGATTTGATTCAATTTTGTATGATTAATTCATGTTTCCCCCATTGAATTCCTAAGATCAGTATATGTCTAAAGTGATCCTTTAATGTCATTAAGTGGTTCTATGTGATTTACATTTGATCTCCTTGGAATCAATAGATTAAATTGAATTTCAGTGAATCGCTAAGATCTATATTGAATTCCTTCTATAAAACCGTGAAATTTTAAGTTTGTCTAGGTTAAAATCTAGAAAATATTATGATCTATGTGAGAATCTATTGTGTCATGATCAAATGTGATAGGTTGAACCGATTTAGCTATGGATTGTATCTCATCTCATAAGATCTTTGATTTAGAATTGTTATAATTGACCTTCTGATTGATGCTTTGGATATATCTCATTGTTGTGAAGTATTACTCATCTTAGTGATGTCATATTGTGAAGATTGATTGTTCCTTGCAATCGAAGTGTTATCATTTATTGAATTTGGCCTCCGGATCATAATGGATTGTTATGAATCTTTGAATCATATGTTCAATTTTGGTAAGTGATTTATTCTTATTATGAGCCTTAGATGGATCAAGAAAATCAGTGAATTATGAACTAATTGACTCCATCTCTAATTCAAAATCTTTGGATACATCCCCATTTTGATATGCCTTATGTCTCATAGATCGTTTTGTTATGAAAAATATCGAAAAGAATGCTTCGAAACTCTGTGTTGGTTTCCTACACCGAAATGTGTTTACTTTTTAGAGAGCATAGCGTTGCCTATGTTTTAACTCTTCTGAATCGGTACTTTATCGAAAAGTGTTTAGTTTTGAAAGTTTCGAAAAGAGTGCATATGAAAAGAATTTCCGAACCACATGTATTTGACATTCAAATAAGTTTTGTTTTAGGAAAGTGTTTTGAGCCCCTTCGCAGGGCAAAGTGTGAGAATTCTGGACTTTACTCTTGGAGGTTAAATAAGATATTCTAGACCTTGCTCTTGGAAGTTAAACAAGAGTAAGTGGACCCTGCTCTTGGGGGTTAAACAAGTTAAACAAGAGAAGTGGACCCTACTCTTGGGGGTTAAATAAGGTAGTGGACACTACTCTTGGGGGTTAAACAAGAGAAATGAGCCCTACTTCTAGGGGTTAAACATGAGGTCTAGACCCTACTCATGGGGGTTAAACAAGAGTAAGTGGGGCAAAATGATGGAACTCATCATAGGGTAGTATGTGAAAGTATTTTGAATTGTGTTTTAAAATGTGAAAGAACTTCCGAATATGATTTCAAACAATGATTTGAAAAGTGTTAAAATATCTGTATGTGTTTCAAAAGTAGTGTTTCGAAAAGTGCATGAATTTCTAAATGAATTTGAAGTAGTGTTTTGAAAAACATATGACTCATCATATATGTTCTGAATGAATGTTTTAGAAGTGGACTTGATGAACCGTCTTATCAGCTTTTCGCACGATATTTAAAAAAAGTGAAAATTGTTTCGAAAATGCATTTTTCAAAGGATTTAAGCATTGCATCATTCTAAATTGCATGTTTTATAAATACTCGTGCTATGCCCATGATTGACCATCCACATTGTATTATATATTTTGTATAATTGCTTGCGAGCCATGGGCTCACCCTTATATTATATTTTTCAAATGTAGAGTGAGTGTGGCTTAGAGGAGGGTTTGCCAAGATGCAACACATGGTTGTATAAAACTTTATTTGGTAGTTTACATGTTGAACATTTATGTAGAGACTCATTTTATGGATATGGACCATTGGTTTAGACAAGTTCCATAGAAATAATTATGGGTGAAATGTCACCCAATACGACTTTGGATATGGAATCTTTGTAGTTCATTTTAGTATCTTTGATGGTATGTGAAGTGACATTAGAATGATATTATTATGCTGCGTAGTGTATTGGAGATGTAATGAATTAGAAGTATGTCCGCTGCCTAGTGATATGCATATATGGATGAATACTAAGTTAATTCCCTTACAATGAATGTGAAGTATTATGTTAAAAGAAAAAAAATACCGAAATGCAAACGAATAAATAAGAGTGAATCTGTAAAGTGCCCATTCGATAAGTGATATAAGTGATAAGGAGTAAGTCAATTTTCTGGATCCGGCTCATTAATGAGTTCGTATTGGGCTAGGTTCGAGGCACGACATGTTGCACATGGGTGGTTACATTTATTTTTAAGTGTTTCATATATAATAAGGCCAATAATGCCGTTTTTTTTTTTACTTTTTTGGGGGGAGGGGCCGGAAGATAAATAATTTAACAGTCAACACAATGGTGATAGTTTTTTGGTGTGTGAGATGGTTCTTTGTTGTGTAGGTTTGATCTGGGACAATGGTTAGACAATGTATTGTGATCAAACGCAAATCATTTGAATTTAGATTAGAATATGTTGGTAATACTCAGTGCTTGTGTATCACTGAGCGTCAAAAATTGTTTTTTGCGTTCATTAGCTTCAACTCAAGCCTTATACCTTGGTTTTGTGAGGTTATCGATCAGGACTGTCGGGAGGTGGATTCAGGTGCTACCATCCGCTCTAAGGATGACGAAAATCGTATTCTTTTCATTAAAGGAAAATCAAACTCTTTTGGTCTGTTCTTGAAGGTTTATGTTATCCATCGTAATAGGAAAGAGTTTGCGATTTCGATTTCGGGCCGTAATACTGCCTATGGATGGGTTAATGTGACCCATGTCCTTCGTCAGGACTTTGGGGGGTCTCCTGCACCCTCTCCCTCGCCCTTTCCATTTGGTTTGGGTTTCCTGGTGTTGCTTGGTCTTTTACTTAAGCCTAATTCAGGTGAGTGGGTGAAGGATCTCAATGCCAACAAGTTTGCTACTCCTGTGAAGAACCTGGACTAGACTATCCTCAACCCCAAGCCAATCTCTAATCCTGGGGAGGAAGTGTGGTCTCGGACCCTAGTGTGTTTCCGGCATAAAGTGGGATGTGATTGAGAGGAGATTGTGGAGGGCTCTCGTTTCTTCCTGAATGATTGTTCTGATCTTGTTTGGATTTCTGTGGATGACATGACGTTCATGCGTTGTTCATCTGCCTGTCAGTTGTGGTGGCTTTGTATCTCTATGAGTGGGGTTGATGTTGTGGCCCTCCGGATGTGTTTGAGTTTAGAAAATGGTCCCCTAACCTTTTCGCTCTGTGGTTTGATTCTTTAGCTAAAAGATGTTGGCTTTGTGTGTGGGGCATGCCTTTGAGTCTTTGGATGCAAGAGGTGTTTGGTGAGATTGGCAAGATGTGTGGTGACCTGAGATCGGTTGATAAGAGTTCGTTGGTCTGCGAGGAGCTTCGGTGGGTTAGATTGAAGGTGGATATTAAAGACATCAGGCGTATCCCCCGGTTGATCTCTATTGTTGATAGGGGTCAGGCCTTCTCGGTGGGTATTATGATTGAAGGTGATTCGGTATTGGGGCTGGAAGGTTTTTGGCCGTCAGTGCTAAGATGTTCCCGGCTTCCTAGATTGTGGAGCTCCAGGGTTGGACACGGTGGGTGTTCTAGTACTGAGTTTCTGGTTGGTTGGTTGGTGCCGACGTCTCGCCTAAGGGAGGATAGATTGTAGATGTTTGCCTCAGGTATGATGGCAGGTGCTGGGATTGAGTGTGAAAGTGGCTTTCCCCCTTTTGGTATGACATGTAGTAGTGTGAAAGGATTTGAGAGGGTTGGCGATGTGAACAGACATGCTAGGGCAGAGTGCTATGATGATTTCATAGTTGGTGGTTCGATGGACGGGGGGTGTGATATGGGCCATCAGCTTGGGTCAGGTGTCGCTGGATCCTCTCACAGGGAGGCGTTTTCCTCGATCCTGGGTCAGCACGTGGCTGTTAGCAAGGGTGTTCAGTTAGTGGTGGCCCACAAATGTCTTAGTGATGGGTTTGTGGCTCAACCGGGTGGTTCTACTTATAATACTTATAATAGGTTTTCAGCCCTTCAAGTGGGCAATAATCCGGTGGGTCACATGGGCTCCCTAGGCTCTCTTCTTATTGGAGTCCATGCCCTTGGGGCATCGGGTCCTGTTTTGAGGCCCAATGGGCTGGTTGGGGGAAAGGGTCCAAATTGGGGGCTTATCTAAGGACATTTGGGATGACTCTCTGGTTCTTTCATCTGCCCTTGCAGAGGGTGTCGTTAATGCTAAGGTTTAGAGAAGGACGGACTCCTGCTCCCTCCCTTCCACTTCTTCGTTACAACTTGTGTCCTCATCCTGCAATCGGTATGTTGGGAGGTTCGTTCATTGTCGTCTCCTCCTCCTCTTGCGATCTCGAAGGATCTGGACAATGGGCATGCCCTTTCCACCTATTCAAGAGTGTGCAATTCTTTTTTGGGGGTTGATGTTTGTGAGGATGATTCGCTTTTGGAGTTGGTGGCTGATGTGGTTTTGTCTTTTGATCAAGGGGGTGCGATTGATGATGTTAGGGTCTCTTCCATGCCTAGTTGTGGTCCTGTGATGCAGGTGTCTAAGAATTTGTGGGTGATGGGAGTGTGACAGTTTCCTATCTCCAATTTGCGGATGATACCATGATTCTTTGTGAGGCGGATGTTAGGCAAATTGGTTATTTAAGATGTATCATTCATTGCTTCGAGGTGGTCTTAGGTTTGAGAATTAATTTGGCCAAAAGTGAGATTTTCTAGGTTGAGGAGGTTAGGGATATGGAGAATTTAGCCTAGGTGTTGGGTTGTAAGATTGATAATTTGCCTTCTTCTTACCTTGGTATGCCTTTGGGTACGAGCTTTAAATCCAAGGCGGTCTGGAATCCGGTTATTGAGAGAATTTATGGTAGATTGGACATGTGGAAAGCCTCCCTTCTTTCCAAAGGTGGCAGATTGACTTTGATTAAAGAAACTTTGATGTCCATTCCCAACTATTTTTTTTCCCTTTTTACGATCCCTGTTTCCATGGCTACGAAAATTGAGTCTATCTTTAGAAATTTTCTTTGGAATGATTTCATTGATTGTCATCATTTCCATCTTGTAGATTGAAAAATAATTTATAAGCCAGTTGTGTTTGGAGGATTGGGGATCAGACAGGTGAGGCATCATAATTGTGCGCTCCTTGCTAAATGGTTGTGGCGTTTTGGGATTGAGAGAGATAGTCATTGGAGGAAGGTGGTGGTGACTAGATTTGGTGAGCTTAATGTATGGAGATCTAATGAGCTTCGGGCTAGGCACAAGTGTGGGATTTGGAAGTCTATCTTAAAGATGACGACAGTATTTTGGAGTTTTATTAGGTTTAAGCGGGGGACGGGGATGGAAATTAAGTTTTGGGAGGATGTTTGGGCGGGGGATGCCCCTCTCAAAGATAGGTTCAATGCCCTCTTTTTGTTGGCCTCCAATAGACATTTGTCTATTGCCAAGTCTTTCGATTTTGAGGGTAGTATTTGGTACCCCATTTTTAGGCGCAATCTTTTTGATTGGGAAGTTGAGGAGATGGTTGGTCTTTTTAGTGTTTTGCAAGAGCTTAAACCTGATAGCTCTAAGTAGGATTCTTGGGAGTGGATCTTAAATAACAAAGGTAATTTTGCAGCCAAATCCCTTTATTGGAAGCTTGTGAACCAGTCGAGTGAGTATTTCCCCCATAAACTCATTTGGATCCCGGGTATCCCCTCCAAAGTCTCTTTTTTCATTTGGAACACTTATTTGGATAAAATCCTTACCCTTGATCACCTGTAGAACAAAGGTTGAAATTTAGCTAACATATGTATGCTATGCAGGGAAAACGAGGAATCGGTTAATCATCTTTTTGTGCATTGCTCCATGGCTTATAGGATTTGGGGTTTCTTTTCTCATCTTAAAGTTTCTTGGTCTTTCCCTCACTGCTTTTAAAATGTTATTTTGAGCTGGAGGCTTAAAGAGTTAGATGGTCTCCCTTCTGTTATTTGGTAGTTTCTCCCTAGTGCCATTTGTTGGGTTCTTTGGTTGGAAAAAAATGCTAGGATTTTTAAAGATATGTCTAGATCTCATGTCGAGATCTTGGTTACTATCTTTAATCTTTTATTTGATTGGGTCTCCATTAGGGATGATTTTGAGGAGTCAGTTGCGCAGTCCATGTGGTGTGAGGAGTTGTAATTTCTTTTTTCTTGTTTTTTTATTTTGTTTTGTTTTTGCATGCTTTGTTTGCGTTTCTTCTCCTTCTTCATCTGCTTGGTAAAGTTGTTTACTCTTGCTGTTGTCTTTCCTTTCAATAAATTCTTATTTTACCTCTTAAAAAAAAAGGGTTATCGAGTTTTGGGAAAGTTTGGTTAGCAAGTCACATAGATTTTTAGAAGTTTATATTTTATGCAAGTTTATGGTATTTTGAGTTTTGTAGGCCTATTTGAAGGCAACCACTCCCCCATATTTTTCATTGAAGAATATTAATTGTTTTGTGTAAATTGGGTGCTCCCAAAGTGCTGGCCTTGGGCCTCATATCTCTTCATCCCATAGGGTGACGCCTACTCTAAGGCCCCCTTCATATTGCCTCCTATTCTTCCATTCTCTCTTCTTCCATCATCCTTTCTCCTCTTCCATCTTCTTCTATCTTCTTCCTTATGCTTATTCTCTCTCATCCCTTTATCTTCTATTCTATTTTACTGTCATACTCACTTGAACCAAAGCAACAATGTGCTGGAAGATCAAAGTCCATCAGAAATCTGATCACACGTGTTGATCTTTACATTCCATACTTCAGCCAAATCGCAAGCATCAAGCAAAGGTATTATGGTCTTTATTTTATCAGATTTTCTCCTTTCTTTGATTCTCTAATTGATCGTGAACAGTCCATGGTAATCACCTGGTAATTTTGTGATTTATTAAGACTTTTATTGAATATATTTTACTAATCAGAATTTTCTAGGTGGTAGTATTTTGAAAATTGCCCCCTTCTAAAATCTCTTTCCCCTCCTTTTTTTCTTCTTCTAGGGTTTTTGATCTCCTTAGGATCCCCTACAAACCCCTTAATTTGCCCCGTGATTCCCCCTCTTCTAGGCCTTCAATTAACAAAGATTCTCTGCTGTGTTGCTTAAGACTCCATTGAAGTACCTTCAAGTTTTTAGGGGTTTGGAAGTTAACCTAGCTAGACTTACCTAAATTACTTGAAATTTTAACCATTAGTTTCTAATGGTCTTCCTTGCTGATCTGGAAAGTTTTGAGAAATTCTGACATGCATAAGGGGTATTTTTGTAATTTCTCATAAATCTGTCCAAAATTACCATTTTGCCCCTGATCCGAAAATCAATAAATTTTTTTTCTAAGTTTGTTTTCTATTGTTCTTATTTGTATTCTGCATTACTTCTGGCCTTGGATTTCCTTTAGACGCACCATCAAAATTTAGCTTTAAAACTTCATCTTGAGGAGGAACCCATTGCAATGATACTTGTTTTGCTTTTAGGATGTTTAGGGTGATTGAGGTAATCCAATTCATCACTAAGACAGTAGTGGAAATGTCTTTGAACTCCTTTGTGATAAAACCCAATTTGCCACTTCCCTAAAAATGGAATTAACCATAGTTGTATATATATATATGATGTATATTTTGCCTAAAGATTAAAAGAAGAAGAAGAAGAAGAGAGGAAGACGAAGAATTTTGGAGAGTGTCGTATGAGAATATGCACCTCTCCTTACGACCATATAATTATATATTTATGTATAAAGGATAAATATACTCATACATCCCACAGACGAATATACCCTTGTGTATATACCCTTTATTATAATAATACCCTCATTGCTAACACTCCCACTCAAGCTATCATGTAGACATCATGCATGCCAAGCTTGGATACAATAGATCAAAATTGAGGTGAGGATAATCCTTTAGTGAAAACATCAACAAGCTAGTCTCTTGTTCATACATGAGGAGTGCATATAAGTTTGAGCTGAATCTTTTCTTTGATGAAGTGATGATCAACTTCAATATGTTTGGTATGATCATGTTGCACCGGATCATGAACAATGCTAATGGCTACCTTATTGTCATAGTATAGCCTCATAGGTGCCTGAATGTGGAATTCCAAATCTAGTAGCATGACTCGAATCCATAACAACTCACAAATACCATTAGCCATTAAGCGAAACTCTGCTTCAGCACTAGAACAAGCAACCACTAGTTGCTTCTTGTTCTTCTATGTTACCAAATTCCCACCAACAAATGGGCAATACCCGGAAGTTGGCCTTCTATCAGTTGCTGATCCGGTCCAGTCTGCATTAATATAGCTCTCTACTCATAGTGTATCATCAATATAGGATTCTACTCGGATCATATCACTTTTCTTATAAAGTAGTCTCATGCCTTGATTTTTCTTCAAATATCTGAGAATCTTATAAGCTACTTCCAAATGAACTGTGGTGGGTGCATGCATAAAGTGGCTCGCAAGTCCAACAACATATGATATGTTAGGTTTGGTAAGTGATAAATAAATCAGCTTTCCCACTAACCGTTTATATCTTCCAACATAAATCAGTCTTTCACCGTCATCTTCTTGTAACATACAATTAAGATCAACTGGAGTATCACATGGCCTACAACCCAACATTCCAGCTTCATCAAGAATATTTAATACATACTTTCCCTGAGAGAAAAAAAGCTCATTTCTTTGGGCAGAGCACCTCAATCCCAAGAAAGTAATGCAATGGCCAAAATCTTTAATCTTAAACTATTGACTTAGATACTTCTTCAACTGTTCTACTTCACCCATATCATCTCCTGTCACAACAATATCGTCAACATACACTATAAGAGTAATTAACCCACTTTCCTGACGTTTGATATAGAGCGTATAGTCTGCCTAACTCTGTGAGTACCCCCTTTTCCTCATAGCATTACTGAACCGCTCGAACCATGCTCTAGGTGACTGTTTTAATTTATAAATTGTTTTCTTCAGTCTACACACCTTACCTTTAGCAGCTGGATGTTGAATCTATGAGTTTTCATGTAAACTTCTTATAGATCACCATGGAGAAATGCATTTTTGACATCCAATTGTAATAATGGCCACCATTTATTAACCGCCACAGAGATCAAAATTTGCATAGGATTCATCTTGATATCTAGTGCGAAGGTTTATTGGTAATCTATACCATAAGTCTGAGTATACCCCTTAGCAACCAGGCATACCTTGTCTCTGTTAAATATTCCATCCAGTTTTAACTTCACAGTAAAAATCCATTTACATCAAACTGTAGCTTTTCCCCTTGAAAGCTCAACCAATTCCCAAGTACCATTTTTCTCTAATGCATTTATCTCTTCAATCATAGCATCTTTCTAGGGTTCTTGTGATAATGCTTTAGACACACTGCTAAGAATAGAAATAGAGGACAAAGATAAAACAAAGACTTTGCTCTTGGGTGTGAGATAATCATAAGATACAAAATTGGCAATAGGATGTTGAGAACATGTACATACACCTTTTCTACGAGCAATAAGTAGGTGTAAATCAAATGGGACTGAAGAATTGCCTTGATCAAGTGGTTATAAAGAAGAATCTGACTGAGGTACATGAAGAGTGGGGACTTTCCCTTTCCTTCATTCATAAACTTGTATATCTTTTGATGTGCCTCTTCCTTTCTCCCTCTGAGTTGTAACTTGGTCTGAGACATTTGAGTTATCACAATCATTCTCCCCCTGATCATTATGTCCACCTGTTTTACTTCATTATCATGACCATTAAAATGAAACACAAAAAGTGGGACCAGACGTGGGGATTCATCATCACTACCATTGTTGCCCCCTTGAGGAAGAATCCGACTAGGAGAAAAAAACGGGACAGATTCAAGGATGGTAACATTAAGGGAGATGTTTAACTTTCGAGAGGCTGGGTCATGACACTCATATCCTTTTTGATGGGTAGCATAACCAAGGAATATACATTTTAAGGCTTTAGGATCCAATTTGGACCTATTTGCCTTAAAAACATGGACAAAACATGCACACCCAAACACCTTGGGTGGAATGGGAAACTGAGTATAGGTAGGCGAGAGAACTTAGAGGGGACATTGGAAATCAAGAACACGAGTGAGAAGTCTATCAATGAGATAAAGATCAGTGAGGAAAGCATCCGCCTAGAAAACCTTGGAAACTTCCATTTGAAAGAGGAGAGCACGAGTGACTTTTAGAAGATAGTGGTTTTTTCTTTCAGCTATATCATTCTGCTCCGAAGTATGGGGACATGTAGTGTAATGTATAATACTATGGGAGGATAAATAAGAGGAGAATACACAAGAAACATACTCTCCATTATCAGTGTAGTTTTTTGAGTTTGATATCAAACCGTGTTTCAAGCATTTTATAGAAGAGTTGAAGTATAGAGAATACCTCATTTTTTGACTTCAGTTTGTACGCCCTAAAAAAATCATCAACAAATGTAACGAAATAGTGAAAGCCAAAAAGAGAAGTAACCAAGGCAGCCCACACATTAGATTGAACCACAGAAAATGAAGTACTTTTATTGTTGCTCGATCTATAGAAACTCCAACAATGTTTTTCAAGTTCACAAACATCACAAGACAAATCCATAGATAAAAATGATAAAAATAAAGGAAAAAGTTTCTTCAAGGTAAACAAGGAGGGGTGTCCAAGTCTATGATGCCACTATAATAATTGGGTGCTCTTTATATGAACTGAAGCATAAACTAGTAACTACAGCTGTGGAGTAGGGAAAGCTGTGGGTGAGTCCATATCAAGTCGGTACAGTCATCCTTCCTCATATCCTCTACCAATAATCTTTTTCATCACCAATACCTAAAATAGACAAAAGAGAGGAAAAAATGTAACACTGCAATTAAGAGAGTTGATAATATGATTGATAGACATCAAATTGAGAGCAAGATTGGGAACATGAAGAACATATGATAAGGTCATGGATGGAGTAATAGAGATGGATCCTTTTCCTGTGATAGAGGATAAAGAACCATCTGCTGTACACACTTTTTGTTAACCCTAACAAACACTATATGATGAAAACAAGGAGGAATTACCTGTCATGTGGTCTGAAGCACCTGAATCAATGATCCAAGAGGGGCCAGATGTAGAGATAGACACATTAATAGTAGATGCATGTATACTTGACTACATAAATGAACTTGTGGGTGTGGTAGATGTAGATGGTGCTAGGCTATCCATAAAGTGATGAAGAACTTCAACCTAATCTTGAGTAAAACCAGTGTTGTCTAGAGCTAATGTGGGGGTGGATGCAGACTTTGTAGAAGAGGTAATTGAGTGTGCACTGGATCCAGTCGAAGAGCAAAAACCACCTTTGCCACCAGTAAAACCAGCGCACTGTGGTTGAATCTGGGCCTCCTATTGGGGAAGGGCCATGGAGATCCCAACAGGTTTCTTTGGTGTGTTAAAAGCTACCACAATGTTCACACTTTAACTTATCTCTATCATCTTGTGAGGCTCTACCATGGTCATGAAAAGACCCATGCCCTCCATGTTGGGAAGTGGTCACCAACGCAAAACTATCTACTATAGATTGTTGAGGCTGAACCATTAGATGACGTCTATCATCCTGGGATAATTGTGCAAAAACCTCATTTAAGGATGGTAAAGGATCCTTCCCCAAGATTAGTACATGAATGGGTTCATAGTCTGGATAGAGATCGGCTAAAAACTCAAAGATCCTGGTCTCTTTAACTTTCTGATTATGAAGAGCTACATCCTCGGTACACTGAGCCTTAAAGTTATCAAAAAAATCGATTTCCTCCTACAAACTTTGCAAAGTAGAGTAGTAATCCACAAGAAACTGATCACCATGTCTCAGTTTAGAGACCTTTTGATGTAAATCATACATTTAGGCCTTATTCCCTCTCTTAGAATACGTCTTAGTGACAGGGTCTCGGATTGCCTTTGCAGTAAGCAAAAATAAATAATTGTTGGAAATATTAGGCTGCATTGAGTGGAGAAGCCACGAGATCACCATAGCATCCTCGGCTTCCCACGTTGCAAATGTTGACTCTACTGGTTTAAGCATCTTCGCCTCTCTTGTCAAGTATCTTGCCTTACCTTGCTAGTAATGTATAGTTTGACTAATTGAGACCATGTAAGAAAATTCGTACTATCAAGGCACACCGTGGTGATCAGAGAATTTGGGGATTCATTAACACCCCTTCGAGGTTGTTAACATCAGTACTTGAAGATGTAGCTATGTTTTGGCTTACTTCTGACTTGATGTGACTAGACAAAATTACGTGAGATGGGTACTACTACCAAAAAGAACAGCCGATCTTCACAGGCCTTGGTTACTACGCCACCCGAGGCTACACAGCCTTTCCCATGAATATACACGACCAACACACTGCTGTTCTTAAAAAAAACCTTCCACAGTCCTACACAAGGTCGACGTCAGGTCTTATGTTGTCAACACCATCTACCACGATCAGATTTGGCCTTAACCATGGATGATACTATCAAATCCATCTACAAATCTTGCACACCACATTTTTGTATACCTGATTTGAAGAAGAAACAACCTCTGAGAAAAAACCCAAATTGGCGACAAAAGAGGGAGAGAAAATCATTCGTTGCACCTCCAAATCCAAACCAAACTTTAATCAACCACTTCTTATAGCTTCATAGGCTAAAAACAATCCATCCATTCAAGATCTATCGAACAAGAAACTGGTCATTCTATCGGATCGAGTAGATCAACAAAAAACACAAGGTTTCCATCTCAACAAAAAACCCTTCGAAAAACACCTTAAAAGTGATAAACAAAATCTCAAAAATTGATCACAAATCATGAAAAATCACCACTAATTGAACCATACAAGTTTCAACCTCTAACACATCCCCAGGCCTACTGACATCAACCTTGGTTCTTGGACTTCGTAATGATGACTCCAATGTTGATCGCAAACCACACTCTGATACTAAGTTGTTGTATATATATTTGATGTATATTTTGCCACAAGATCAAAAGAAGAAAAAAAAGGAAAAATAAGAATTTTAGAGTGTCGTATGAGGGTATGCACCTCTCCATACGACCATATATTTATATATTTGTGTGTAAAGGACAAAAATACCTATATATCCCATAGGCATATATACCCTTTATTACAATAATACCCTCATTTCTGACAATAATATCCTACTTTTATGAGCCCGAGCTGAGCCCAGCAACTCAAGCTCGTCACGAGCTTAAGTTGAGCCAAAGCTTTGCTTTCATGTGATGAGCCTAAGTTGAGCTAGGCAAAGCTCGGCTCAACTCGGCTTGTTGTCACTCTTATTTCTACTTAAGCCCTCAAATATTCGTCGGTTCCTTTCCTTCCATATGCCCTATAGAACACCATGCACCAAACAATGCCTAAACAGTCTCCCCCTATATCCCATACCCCAATTGTTCAAATGGAAAATCATCTCCATAGTAGTCTCTGACATTACCCATGACCTATGGAGACTCCTAAAGAAATAACTCCAAATACTTCTAGAGAATTCACAATGAATTAAAATATGGTTTGCAGATTCTTTGTCTTTATGCAATCTAAAGTAGTAGTCCACACAAATGCTTTGACCCTTGAAGGCACAAGAGGTGACCAAATGTTTTTTGATGGGAATGAAAAATGAGAAGGTGGCATATTTAATAAGGCAAAGAAAAAAAAACTTCAAAGAAAAGCGACCCAAGGACTCAAGAGTCCAAAGAGAGACATTGATCACCCCACCAAAGATCTGTCCAAAATTTGATAGAAACACCAATACCAACAGCAAAATGAGTATGCGGGAGCAATAAGAAAACAATTGGATGATGTTCTTCCAGATTGTGGACATGGAAGAATTGGAAATGGAGGAACAATCTCACCTATTAGTCTTCAGCCCATATTTGATGGAAATAATGGAATGCCATAGATTGCTCCTCTCCGAAAAGAACCGTCACAACCATTTTCCAAGAAGAGCTTGATTTCTTTCTTTCAAGTGCCCAATACCCAAACCACCCTCCTCTTTTAAACGAAAAACATCCACCCACTTTACTAAATGATATTTTTTTGCTCCCCTCTGATGCAGACATACCAAGAGGTTATTGTATGTGCTAATCCATAAGAGAATCAAGTTCAAGATGGGTTATTTCAAGTGTTTTAAAGGGTGGGATAATCATGTAATAAGTTCTTTTATGCCATGGGTTAAATTGGGTTTTTTGAGGATAAACATATTTTTGTATTAAGGCATTGTTGCCATGGCGGTTTTAATAATTTTAGTGAGTCGACAAGTCAAAGTGGTGCCCTTTTGGAATGCTGGATGAAATCCTCTAGAAGGCCTTATTTTTTCACACTTTTTGTTTTTAGAGAGTCAATATTTTAGTAGTTTTCAGTTTAGAAAAGTTTTAGGTAGCAAGTAAGCTAGTGGTTTAGGAGTTTCTAATTTAGTTCTTGCTATTTTCTTGAGTTTGTGAGCCTATATATAGTGCTGCATGTTTTTGTATTGGTAGACAACTGTCTCTTATA
>JAOXJP010228122.1:0-39502 GCA_025762735.1 Platanus orientalis | reverse complement strand
TGATTTGGTACTGTTTGGAGGGAGTTATCAATTTTCTTTGATTTTCAAGTATTCCGCCCAGATCTTATAAATCTTGTTAATCCGAGTTGTTTAGTGGGTTTTTTTTTTTTTTTTTTTTTTTTTCTGAAGAATAGTAATGGACTTGTCGTTTTTGGTCTAGCAACCTTTAGAAACAAACTCCATCAAGTTTGATGGAGATTTGAAGAAGTCATAAACATTTTATCAATCCTGTGTCAACACCAGGCTATTTTTCAACGACTTTTTTATTCGATTTCTCTCTCATGGTGTTTGCTACTTGTGTGGTACTTGATTTTCCTCTCTTCTGAAAGCCCTTTATTATGCTTGATGTCTATGACAGTCTATAGAGTACACATGTAGGTTCTTTAGATCTTTGCTTTGTGTTGTTTAGCGCTTCTTTGATACTATTGTGACCTTCTTGGGTGTTGTGAACAGTTTCAAAGGAATCCGGTTGACTGTTTTGGTGCTTCTATGGTTGTTGGAGCTTCTCCGTTGTGCTTTGTGCTGTATATGCTTCCATTTTTGGTATTTGGAGCTTATTTTCGTGCGTGGTAGCTTTGTGGATCTTGGCTTGTGCTTGTTGAATGCAGTATGTACTTGTGTAGACTGTTCGAAGTTCTCTTGGTGGCCCTGGGTTATTGTGGTAGTTTGGTATATTGTGCCGTGTACAGGCCTATTTCTGTGAGCTCTTCTTGCATATGTTTTGGGGCTGCTGTAGTGTGTTTCGGTACTTTTTGCTATCATCGTGTGTATCGCCTACTTTGTATTGAGCAGTAATATTATTGAGCTGTGTGGTATTTTTCATTGTGCTTGGTAGCAGTGTATTTGGTGTTCTTCGGGCTGCTTGGTGCTTGCCATGTCGACAGTAAATTAAGATATACAAATAATATGCTTCAGCACCCCCCTTAGGAGAACACTGTTCTCTCTTGGGAACACACTTGGGGAGCTAAGCATGGGTCCACACAATGCATACACATGCACACAACACTACATCTAGGAAAATTATTCCATTGGGATATGAATTCACGACCAAACCTGCTCTGATACCATCTTAAATAAAGCAATTAACCGTCTCTCCTAAAACCCTAACGTGATAGGAGAGGGATAAGTTAATATAGTTAATATATTTCAACACTTACTTCTCATATGGAGCTTCTAGATGAAGCCCCAAGTATCATGTTGAGAGCTAACCTACGCAAGCAATAGTTGCTATCCCTTTCATGCTGATTGCAATTTTGATCATCAAGGTATGTCTTTTCTTGTTTCTCCAATGGCTCTTTGCACTGTTCAAAATCTAGTAGTCCAGCTATTCCTACTTTGCATCAGGAAAACAAAAGATTATTCAGTCATCTGAAGAGGGAGGATGTTGCTTTTAGAATACAAATAGCAAAGATTTTTCCAATGTCAGCTTTTTGTGTAAAAACGAATTGAGATAATTATGTAAGAATATAGGCAGTGCTTGATTTGTTTGTTGGGCTTAGTTTTTCTGCTTCTTCTTGTATTGGGCTTCGGTAATCTTATCAAAAAAAGAGAAAAGGAAGAAAACTGTAACTTCATGCTTGGGGTGGGGGGCTGCAGTGAAGTACAAATCTTTGGTCACTCATGAATCAAGAGAAAATATCCAACTGAGCAAGCCTGTAGTGTGGAAGAAGCAAGAGAATCTGGAAAAGGTGGCTGGAGTGGTGGTAGAAAAATGACTGAAAAAAACCTCCCAATAATATTTTCTAAGTTAGAAAAAATAATATATATCCAAGAAGATCTCTTATGAGAGTTCGTGATTAATATTTTAACATAGAAAAAAAAAATTGAAGATTTGTAGCCTAGAATGAGAAAGAAGAGAGAGAGGAAGAAGAGAAGAGAGGTTTGGGAAATCGTATTGTAGAGGCTCTCTCTCTATACGAGTCATTTTATTTATATATTTTGTAAAGAGTTGGTAAACCACAGTATATGGTATACTGTACATGTATATAATATATGTAACAATACTACCCTTCATGTAATGTATCACAACACTCCCCCTCAAGATGGTGAATAGATATCTACCATTCACAGCTTGTCTACAATATATGAAAAATGAGCATTGTTTAACCCCTTTGTGAAGATGTTTGCAAGTTGATACTTCATCGGAACAAAAGGGATGCAAATGCAGCCGAACTTGATATGGTCCTTGATAAAGTGTCTATCTCTACGTGCTTTGTTCTATCATGTTGAACTGGATCATGTGCGATGCTGATGGCTGCCTTGTTATCACACATGAGGTTCATCGAACCCGTCAAAGGAAATTCCAATTCATCAAGCAACTTCTTTAACTATAGGAGTTCATAATCCCATTGGCCATAGAACGCAATTCTGGCTTTAGCATTAAACCTAGCCACCACAGATTGTTTCTCAAACAAAAGAACAATACCCTGAGGTAGACCCTTGGTCAATTAAGGAACCTGCTCAATCTACATCAAAATATGTTGTCACAGCTACTCTCTGATGATCAAACTTCTTATACATAATTCATTTCCCTGGGCACCCCTTTAGGTATTTCAGAGCTCTATATGTAACTTCCATGTGCGCCTAAATGGGAGCAGGCATAAACTGACTGATCACACCCATTGCATATGCTATATCAGGTTTGGTTAAAGACAAGTAAATGAGATGCCCAACAAGTTGTTGATATCTAATTGCATTAATCAACCTCACTATCACCTTCTTTCAGCATGTGATTTATTTCAATAGGGGTAGCACATGGTTTACATTCCATCATTCCTGAGTCCTTCAGTAGATCAAGAACATACTTCCTTTGACAGAGAAATATTTTTTGTTGAGATCTAGCCACTTCAATCCCCATAAAGTACTTGAGGGAGCCCAAATCCTTGATTTCAAATTCCCTTGCCAAATTACACTTAAGTTGTGCTACTTCCACTTCATCATTGTCTTTAACCATAATATCATCAGCATACACAATAAGAGTCGTCACCTTTCTATCCATTCTTTTTACAAACAATGTATGATCTGTCTGGCATTGTTTAAACCCATTTGTAATCATTGTTGCCTAAAACCTTTCAAACCAAGTTCTTGGCAACTATTTTAAGTCATAAAGTGCATTTTTCAGCCTAAACACTTTGCCCCTTACTCCTGACATTTGAAATCCAAGTGGTGTATTCATGTATACCTCCTCTTCCAGATATCTATATAAAAAGGCATTCTTCACGTCAAATTGGAGTAGGAATCATCCTTGATTTACAACCAAGGAGATTAGAACTCGTATTGAATTCATATTTTCCATGGGAGCAAAAGTCTCTTGGTAATCAATGTCAAATATTTGTATATACCCCTTTGCAACTAGGCATGTCGTGTACTTGTCAATTGACCCATCAAGTTTATGCTTCATAGTAAACACCCATTTACATCCAACTGTCATCTTTATTCTTAGGAGTTTAACCAATTCCTATGTTTGGTTCTTTTCTAAAGCTTTCATCTCGTCCTCCATAGCAGCTCGCCATTGTGGTTGTGCTAAAGCTTTAGATACTCTGCGAGGAATGGTAACCGAAGACAAGGAAACAACATAGCTTCGAAAGAAAGATGATAAAGCATGATGAGAGACAAAGTTCAATATGGAATGTTGAGTACATTATCAAACACCTTTTCGCAAAGCAATTGTTATGTCAGAATCATCTACCTCAAAAGAGGGAAGCATGTACCTGTTTTAGGAATTGAATCTAAATAAGGCTTTAGAATGGGTATATAAAGATTCTGGTCACTTTGCTGATTTAGATCCACTTCTTGCTAATTTACATCAAGACCTACTTGTTCTTGCTTGACTGAGGCACCTTGTTTGTTTCTTGGGGGAAGAGATAACAAAGGAATTTTAGGTGATAGAAATTCGATTGAAAATTTAAAGGAGAGGACACATAAGGGCATTATGTTCATGAGGCAGGCAGTTGTTTGAATGGCATCAGACCAAAAGGTCTTAGGCACATTCCTTGTAAACATGAGTGCACAAGCAATCTCAAGTATGTGTCTACTTTTACGCTCAGCTACCCCATTTTACTTAAGAGTGCCCGGACAAGTAATCTGGTGGACAATTCTAGAAGCATCAAAGAATGATGAAAGAAAGTTTGAGAGACTCTTCCCCCATTGTCGAATCGAATAATGCGAAGTTTGGTGTCAAACTATGTGTGGATCATGTTATAAAACAATTTGAATGCAGTACACACATCACTTTTATTCTTTAACAAATATACCCATGTAACACGAAAGTAATCATCTACAAATGTAACAAAACCAAACAAAGAAGTAACTAAGGAATGCCCCCACACATCAAAATGAACAATAGCAAATAAAGATAACTTCTATTATTACTTAATAGATAAACTGAACGACAGTGTTTCACCAACTAACAAGGCTCACTATGAAAATTATTTAAAACAAACTGAAATCTGAAAAAAAGTTTCCCTAATAAAGAAAAAGAGGGACGGCCAAGACGATGATGCCATTGGAACACCTCATCTGTAGTGGTAGGAGAGAAGTCATTCTTTATTGCTGAAGATGCGATTGATGACTGAGATGATAAATCCAGTAGATAGAGACCATCCTTCTCATGCTCCATAACAATAGTCGTCTTCGTCTTCAAGTCTTGAAACACATAATAAGAATGGAAGAAAATGACACTGTAGTTAAGACTCTTGGTGAGATGGCCAATGGATAACAAGTTTAATGTAAAGTTAGGTACATGAAGAACAAAAGACATCAATAAAGAAGAAGTAGCAGGAATGTCACCATGTTCAGATTAGAAAAATAGGTATCATCTGCAATGCGGACTCTGTCTTTCCCGGTACTTACATGGTAAGATTTGAAGGAGAACATACCAGTCATGTGGTGGAAGGATCCATAATCAATGATCCAAAAGTCTTGTGAGGGAGAAATAGATGTGGATAACGCTAATGTAGATGTGCCCAAAGCTGAAGTTGCAAATGATGAGGTAGGGGCAATGGAGGAAGTATCAAGCAGAGAAACAAACCATCGAAAGGCCTCAATTTCCTCTCTGGATAGATGACCCTCTGGTAGGGAAGCAAATGTGGGAATAGCTAGCTCTGAGGACATGGGTCTATTACCTCTAAAACGACCTGCACCTCTAGCTGTGTTTGATCTACCTTGTTGGTACGGACATGGAGGAAGATCCCGTGGACATCCATGTAAATCCCAACACGGGTCCTTAGTATGCCTGGACCTACCACAATGCTCACACTTAAGGCGATCACAAGCATCAGAGGTACTAAAGCGTCCACTACGACTACGAGTAGAAGAACCCCTACGTCCATCTCGACTAGAGGTTGATATAAAGGCTGATATCTCAACGGCAGATGATAGGTTCATCATTCCTTGCCGGCCCTCTTCTCTGTGAATATGTGCATATACTTCATTTAAGGATGACACATTCATATTAAGGATTTGGGCTCTAACATGCTCATACTTAAAACTTAAACTAGCGAGAAACTCAAACACTTGGATCTCTTCAACATGTTTTGCGTGCATCCTTTGTACATGCAAGGCAATAGGTGGTCTAATGATCTAGTTCTTCCCACATCTTTTTCAAAGAGGCATAAAAAATAGTTAAAGGTTGATCCCCTTGTTTGAATTGTACAATTTTATGAAAGCAGTTCATGCACTTTGGCAGCATGGTCAATCTCTGAATAAGTCTAAGATAAAGACTCTCAAATCTGATAGGATGTTTCTAAGAAGAGGTAGTGATCACTGATTTCAAGTTTCATGGAACTCAATAACCATCCCTCAATCACAACATTTTTTGTTTTCCACTTTCGGTACTTTGGATCACCTTTGGGAGGAACCTCTATTTCACCTGTTAAGTATTCTTCTCTGTCCTTGCTTTAAATGTAGATAAGCATAGATTTTGACCAAGTAAGATAATTGGTAACATCAAACTTTACAGTAGTGATCTGCACTTGAGAAGAATCTCCAATAACAAGAGAGCTCCCCAAGTTATTCTGACTCGACTCCCCAAAATTCTGGTTTGACATCTGATTTTTGGCTGACATGACTTAGTCCAAAAACCCACTACCAACAATACACACAAGTACAATGTGACCTACACTAGTCACGACACACCATTGCTACCCACAAGGTACGATGTCAAAGCCATAAACTACCCAGAAAACCAGCAGACACCTCCAACACATCTCAAACAATGACCAAAAACTTATAGGGAGTGTATGTATGTACCAAAGAGCAATAAGGCAGCCATCACAAGAGATCATCACCAGTAGTTTATTTTTCTAATTTTTAAATACAAAAAAAAAAGTTAAAAAACACATCTGGTGGTAAGTATGGAGGAGATTCATCACCGACTCACCATCTCTTAACCAAATCGCAAGAGACCACTTGCAATCACTTCCTTACAAAAAAACGACCCAGCCTTGTTGAATCAGACAACTGAAAAAAAACCCCAGACTGATCACATCGATCAAATTTGTAAAAAATGGGATTTTTTGTCTCCTTCAAAATACTATTCGAAAAATAGTGTTCCACTCATAAAAAAAAAAAAAAAAAAACCTAGAAAAATCACCATAAATCTTCTAAATTCACCATGGTATGGGATCAACTCGCCACAGTTGCTGACACCACCATACGGCCAAGCATATGCCTAATATCAGCCCTACTTTTGACGCATCTTGTTGTCGACAATATTTGATTGGTTCCTGGTAGCTCGAATACCAACTTGAAGATCTGTAGCCTAGAATGAAAAAGAAGAAAGAGAGGAAGAAGAGAAGAGAGATGAAGAAGAGAGGTTTGGGAAATTGTAATGGAGAGGTTCTCTCTATACGAGTCATTTTATTTATATATTTTGTAGAGAGATGGTATACCATAGTATATGGTATATTGTACATGTACATGTATGTAATATATTTGACAATACTACCCTCCATGTAATGTATCACAACAGAAAAAGGATATGTAAGTAAGATGAAAATGATGCCAATAATTTAGTGAATAAAACACTTAAAATTTTAATTTTAAATGTATACTTCCTATTATTTCTCTTTGTAACTTTTGCCAATATTTAACTGACAAAATAATCTAAGAGAAACAAAACAGAACTAAAATATTTCAAGAGCTGCTCTCACCCAAAAGAATGTGAATATTGGCTCAGAAGGTTTGCAACAATAGTTAGAATCATAAACCCCATCGGCTACTTGAGCATTTCTGAATTACACTACAATCGCATAAGATCGGCCTTCTCAGCTACTTGAGCATTTCTGAATTACACTACAATCACATAAGATCGGCCTTCTCGGCCTTCCTTATACCTATATATATATATATATATATGGAAGGCCTAGGAAAGTGATACAACACAACACAAGGTATAAAGGTTCTATGGGGTTAACCAAGGAATTATGACAAAGCTATAACCGGTAAGATAGCATAGTGGGCTGTATAACATTGGAAGATAGGTCCAAAACAAGTTCAATTTAAGGCTGAACACCGAGGATACTTTAGGGATTTATTACAAGGTTTGATCAGCAGGGGGGTTTATAGGTTGTAACAGGGGTTATAAATAGGCAGAAAACAGGGTTTGATATGGATCAAATTTGTGGTATGATGGGTTCTGTCAGGGTGAAAGCAGCAGGGATTATAAGACTAGGTGTGAGGGTATGAAGGAGATAATTCTGCAGAGGTACAGGTTTACAGAGAGTTCTGGTTTGGTTTAAACAGCAGATCAGCAGCTGATCTAGGAATTGCTGTATGATATCAGAAAAAGATAAGAACTGCCGTGACAGGTTTCTGATATCAGAACACTGGGAGCCATAGGCTGCTGTTACACCAGAACTTTGTGGGTTTGTTTGGAAACGGAATCAGAGGTTAGCTTTGGGGTTTTGATCTAAAAGAATCTCTAGGTGACGAAAGGTTTAGGTTTTGTTTTCTCAATGATTTCTGGGTGAAATCAATCGTGGAACTCAAGGAAAAGGGTGCTGATGGTGAGAGGCTTTAATGGATGGGCAACAATTAACAGAAAATAAAGATGAAGGAGAAGAAGAAGAAAAGGGAAAGAGAAGTACTAGATGTGGGTAATCACCTACCTCACAAGCTCTTGGACATCACCATCCTTGGGTTCAAGTTTAAGCACCAAAAACTTGAAGGAGTTCCACTCATGGAGAGCAAGAAACCAGCCAAAATCTTTATTAATTCTATGATACCAATACAAAAATGTGTAGTCTATATCTAGGCTCACAAATTCATGAAAATAACAAAAAACCAAATTAGAAACTCCTAAACTACTGGTTTACTTGCTACTTAACACTTTCCCAAACTCAAAACCACTAAAAACTTGACTTTCTAAAAACAAAAGCTGTCAAAATCAAGCCCTTCTAGAGGATTACGACCAGCACTCTAAGAGGGCCCCACTTTGAATAGTTGACTCTCAAAAATTACTAAAGTACCATTGATACAATGTCTTATTACAAAAATACCCAAAATCAAAAACTAAAATGACACTTATGTCTTAAACTCTAATAAAACATAAAATATTAAGTAAAACAGTAAAATTAAGACTACTAAAAGACTCCACAATGTATCCAAAGGTGTTCCTCTATGGTTTTCTCGTGTCCTCTTGTGTGGACCCCACTAAGGCAATGTGTCGGTCCCAGCTTGTTCCAATGTCTGCATTGGAAAGCCCCAACTCAGACCCTCAAACAAGACATATTATGCTTTATTCCTTCTACTGTGTTTGTGTCCCTCATTTGATCAATGATTAGATTCTTATATATTTTCAAAGCCACAAATAGCAGCTAAGATAACCCCAGAGCCTTGACAATATGAGTAGTGTAAACAATAGCACTAAGTCACCATTACCCAGTGAGTGACCTCTGCCTTTTGGTTTTTCTTTCCTAAACTTGGGAATTTCACTTCTGCAATTAAGATGGACCCTGCATTAATATAAAGGATCCATCTCCCCTCCAAAGATGTTAACCATTTATTAACAGTAGGAGGATCATCCCCTTCCCCCACACATGCACACGTACAGACATCCTGAAACCTTCATAAGATATCCAATGACAATTCCAGGTTCACTCTCTTTTAGTTACAATTTCTTCGGTCAATGAGTTGATAATTTGTCTCCGTGTAACTCCTTCCTGTGGAAGGTTTGGTAATTCTTTATTACCTCTTCTCAGAACTATGCAGTTGATGCTGGGCCAACTAGCAGTTTGGTCAAGGAGTCCACTCTTCATACCTAATAACAATACTAACTAACATCACAGAAAAGACTACAATGCCTCCTCTTTTTTATTAATATAATTATTATACCAAAGAAGTCTCGGATTCTTCTGAACAAGGGAAGTACCAGTTGTGGAGCGCATACAACCCTCCACAAAGATTCAGGTGGAAGCTTCTCAAATTTCTTTGTCTTCATGCTCTGAAGGTTGTCATCACTTGGAATCTAAATCTACCCTAAAGCAAATAATGTTCAGCAAGCAGGTGGGATGATAACTACAAAAAATCCCACAAGTTCAATTCATCAACAAATAAAATTAAAAAAACCCATGAGTTCAGACTGTTAATCAAACAACAAAAATGTCTCCACGTTTCGATCTTCCATTTCTAACATGGTGAAAGAACAGTCTGCCAAATTATAAAAGTTATGGGTACTATATAAACTGTGTGCTGCATTAATCTGTAAATGAAATAAGCACTCTCCTTCAGAAAAAAGGGAAGAGCTCTAATACTGCTTAAAACATCCAGAGAGTATTTCTCCAAAAGGGAAGAGAAGTAACTAAAAGCTAAATGTAAGCCTGTTAATGATTTTTAAGGTGTATTGAGAACTACAAAAGATTGAAAGGGCCCAATGAATAAGCATTTTATTTCAATACAAGATCATGAGCTTAAAACCTTAAATCAATAACAGTTACCTGAGAAAAAATTGAGCAGACAAACTAAAAATCCCCATAGTAACAACTAATAAATTTAAAATTTAATATAAGACTAATGTCAATGGTTCAAAGCACCATCCAAAGGTTTATATAGAAAAAGCCTAAAGGAAATGACTGAAATATTAAATAACTCACGAAATAAAAAACCAGCCTACAGAAAATCCCTTAAACAAAGAATAACTCATGAAGGAAAAAATCATGTAAACTACATGGATGAGCACGGATATCCCTTTGAAAGATATAATATCCCTTTGAAAGATATAATATATGGGCAAACGGCATTAAATCCCACATAGTCTTAATAGAGAGAAAGAACCAAACTAAAAGTCATTCAAATCAGGAAATTACAATGATGGCTATACCTAGCATACAAAGCATTTTGAAAAGATTATTGAACGTCAATCCCATGAAAAAAAAACAGATATGAATTAAATTCAAAGTTTTGATAAACCTGAAAATTCCTAGTTCAAGAACCCATAACATTTACAGAGATTGTAAATTAGTAGAATTCCAAAAGTACTTTTTGTAGAGCCCTCAAACACAAAAAATCCAGAGTATTTCTACCAATTTAATAGAAAGTAAGAATACCCGCAAAAAAAAAAAAAAAAACTGCAGAACCCATTTCATTAGAACCCTCAAAACAAATAAAAATTCTAGTATTCAAAACTCCATATTGATACTTGTTCAGAACAATTCTTGTTTTTAAAAAAGAAACCAATTCAGTACATCAATAAGGCATCAAAGCTGAGGACAAAATTTCAGTATTCAGAACGTTAAGTTCAAACTAACCCAACAGCAAAAACACAAAGAAATGCAAAATTAAGCACCAATGACACCAAGTTCTCAAATAAATAATAATAAAATAAAATAAAATTTCTCACCTGCCCAACCACAGCAGCTAACGGGAAGTACTGTCTGCCATAGGAAGTGCTCTCCGGCTTCTTCGGAGCAGCCACAGCACCATTGCTGGATTCGAGAGTGACGGCCGAGAGGGGACGCAGGAGAGGGTTTCGAACACGGAGGCGCTTGTGTAAGCGGTTGGATTTTGAAGAGGAGAGAAGAGGGTGCAATTTAAAAGGAGGGAAGATGGAGGATTGAAGGTGAGGCAGAGAAGCGGTGCTTGGAGCTGTGGGGGAGAGAGCCATGAGAGAGTGAAGAAAGTAATCAGACTCTCCCTTATCCTCTTGTCACCTTGATCCCGTCACACTCTATGCTGTCTGGTCATTGAAGGATCAGAACTTGATAACATCAAGTCTGCTTTTAGACTTTCTTTTTTCTCCTTCAGATTTATTGATAGTAAGTTTGGTCTAGCAAGAAGATAAACTCTGACACCCCCTAATCATGGCTTTGGTCACCGGCTCACTTGCCATCCTAGGTTCCATCATCTTTTCGGTACAACTTAAAACAGAAGGAAGCCCACCTTTATCGGATTATCAGCCTTCACCCAACTATCACCCTTCACTCCCACCACTGGAAAAAAAAAATTTGCTTCCTAGTTTAGCAAGGAATTCCTACTTGGCTGCAGGGTTGCAAGTCGGGCTTGGATGACCTGGACCAGCTTTGGTCCAAACAAGTCCTGCAGTGTAAAAGCCTTCCCATGCCTGAGCCCAAATTCAACCTGAGTAGCTTATAACCTGAACTCAGCCCAATTTATTAAAAAAAAATGGTCTTCAAGCCAAGTTTGGGCTGGCTCAAATTTAGCAGCTCATGGTTTGAAAAAGAATACTTGACAGCTCATAGGCAGATTTTGGACCGAGTGCATAACAAGTTAAAACTAAGTTTGAGTCAAGTTTTAACTGAGTTCAGTTCGAGTTATATATTATTATAGTTTGGGCTAGGCTGAGGCCTGGCCAAACTTAACTCGTATATTACATGGGTCTAAAATCTGGGTCAAAACTAAGCCCAAATAGAAATTAACATAAGCCTAGCCAGCCCAAAATTTGGGCTGAATAGATACGGTTTTGGGCCAATCCATACCATTTTGCAGCTTTATTGTTGTTGTTTCTTCTTTCAATTTTCAAAATAAACAAATTTCTCATAATTTAGATAACTATTTAGAAGTAAATTTTTTACCATTGAATTGATGGAACCCCTGAGAAAGTTCCATCCAAAATTAGAAGAATAATTTCCACAACATTAGTAACAATAATATGGTTTATTATCATATGATATGATAAAAAAGTATATGTAAAAATGAAAAGATATAGACTAATATTATTATCAAAATATTAATTTAAGTTTTTTCATATTAATAATTAGAATAGTAATCCTTTTAAGTCCTATATTTAATATTTTGCTCTTACTTTTTTAAAATGAAAATTTTATCCCCCATGCTCTTATCTAATAGATCTAATAAATATAGTCTCAAGCCCCTTTTCTCTCTCATCCCCGTGGACATTTTATCTAATTTTTTTTAATTTCCCAAAACAGCCTCACTCTTTTTAGAGCTTTACTATGCAATCCAACCAAAATGTCCCAATAAATATTGGAAGATGCTACAATTATCCTAAATTATCTCCTAGTTAAATCTTCCCTCCAAATAATTCTTCCTTATTCGAATTATCCTCTCATAAAATGTCTCTTATAAATTAACTACTCATATTCCTAATTCAATTAGGGCTGTCAACTATCCGCCTAAGCATCCATATTCGATTCGATTAAGGGAAATAGGAATGCATCTATATCCAATTCGTTTAACTATTCGATTATAAATGAATTGAATGCGGATATGTATAGATCTGCTCTGATTTATATTCAACTGTTTAAGTTTTTATATATAAGAATCATGTATCTCTTTATACAAAGGTATCTTAGTAAATAGTTAAGAGTTGAGGTTTGATATATAACATAAAATAACATTTAAAGGAAAAGTAAAAATCCCTTTCTTAACCTTTTGAACCTAGAGAGAGGAGACAGAGTGAGAGAGGGAAGGGGAACGGTCAATGGCATTGGAAGGGGAATGTTCACTGGTATCCGGCGAAAGCAAATGGTTTTTCCTCCTCTTCTTCCTCCTCTTTTTTTTTCTTCTTCTTCTTTCTATTCTCTAAATCGTGTGTCCTTACTCTTTTCAAAGTTTCTGCAAGAGATGATAGAGAGAGCTATAGACAAAGACGTGTCTGATATCCGACAACGGTGATGAGACATTCAGCCCTTAAATGATAGGTACTATTTTTTCTTCTCGGTTTCTTCCCCCTCTTCTTCTTTCTTCTTCTTCCCCTTCTTCCTCCAACTGATTAGGCCTCTGTTCTTCAAATGGTTTTTTATTTTTATTTTTTTCCTCAATCAATGATACACAGTATACTGATGGTGGCATTTAAATCAAAGATGATGAAGAGATTTTTTTAATTCATTTTTATGAATCATTTCTTCAATTGGCAAGGGGAGATAGTAGAAGCTGATTATGTTTTCTCATATGCTAGTTTATGCATAATCTACACATTTTGATAAATACTTGTTGATTTGATTGTCATACTCACATGCTTGCTTTTAGAATCCATACTAAGTTAATGTGAATTTAATTAAATTTCTCATGGATGATTTTGATTCTCAAAGGAAAGAAGCATGCAAATATGTGTGGATTCATGATTGTGTACCATATTGCTTGTTTAGGTTTACTCCATGCAATTTTAATTTCAAATATCATGTAGTTTCATGTTGGTTTGTGAAATTTCATCATGATGAATGTTGACATTGGGAACTTAATTTATGGATTAATCCAAGATCCTTTATCATAGAGAATTTTGGTTGAATACATGGACATCCCCTTAAGAAAAGCATGAAGATGATGGAAATTGATGTAAATCTCATTGTATGACTATGTATACATTTGAATGATGGAAATGCATGATGAATTTTATGTTTTGATGTAACTGTGGGAATAAATTCATATGAGAATGGATATGTAACTTTATTTGAACAACTTGTAATCAATTGGTGTCAAATAAAAAACAAAATAAAGAGCACAAAATGAGCTAGTTTGTTGCAATTTTGGGGCAACCTAACTAAGCTAATTTTTCATATGAATTTGGACAAGATTATGACCCCCAATATGGTTGAGCTTGAATATGTTCATAGAAATATGATTTGTATATAATTGATTCATCTTTTCAATGCAAAAAATAACCATCTCAATCAAATATTAGATGAAAACATTAAACCCAAAATACTGAGGAGTGCTTCTTAGAGTTGTTGGGCACCCAGGACGACTGCCCCTTAAGGTTGGTGGTCGTTCGAACGACCATGTCCCCAAAACCTCTCATGTGTGGTCATCAGAAGAACCTGAGCCCAATGGTTCTTCAGACAACCGCTTCCCTGGGGTCAACATCCTCTAAAGGACCGCTCACCTTGGGGATGGCCCTTAAATTGGAGTCAATTGTTATATGTAAATCGTTTGAATTTGAAAATCCTCCCAAATAAAAGTTTTAGATAATTGAGTTAGTTTTTTAATGAAACATGAATCACCGCAATTCTATGTTGGATAAAGGAGTTATGGCCTAAATACAGAGCACTACATAGAATTGTCCTGCACTAAGATGACTTGAAACCTTTGTGACATTTACCTGCTCCTACGTGGAAGTCTCCGGTCGTGTGAGGTTATCCAAAAATTGCCCAATTATGTTCTTCAAAGTCATAGAAACTATAATATGTACAATGTGAGTTATATTCTAGTGGTTTATTGAAAGCAGAGTGAAGAGAGGAAGTCAGGATTTCTTATGTATACACAGCTCGAGGTAGCCAAAATATAGTGAAGTACCATTAAATGCGTGTGGGGGTTTTCCTTTATTGCTCATGTGTTGAACTCCACTAATTAATAAACCAAATAGGAATTTAATGCTCTATCACACACCCAAGCATCAGCTCGTGGCAACACAAAAAGGATAGGATGTTATCCTTGAAGAAAACTAGGTGTTATTCAATGTAATCATAGAACCCCTCTTTTTTTGTTTGCTCAAGTAGGTCATCCACAAGATTGCCGCATACCACCATTTATTCTTGGTTTGAGATGATAGACTAGTAAGAAACCGTATGTTATACGGGTGGTAGAGGTGCCTAACCCCTTCCTTAACAATAACCAAATCTTTGAACCCCACCTTCGTACTCTAATTATATTGTGCTTGGATATTTTAAGGGGCTCCTCTAAGGAGTACCCAAAAAAGGTGTTGAGTCACACCTCATTAATTGGTGGTGATTTCAAACTTACAAAAATTGTAGATGACATCCCTACATTCATAAGGAGAACCCTTATCGTCTTACACCCCCAAATTGCTCACAAGGAAAGACAATGCTTTTGGGAGACCCCTCGCACTCCCGGTGCCTCTCCTAAAGCGTTTACAAATGGGTACTAAAGTTAAATGAAATTGATAGAAAATTACTAAAAAGGAAATTGGGTACAATCATATAGAGCTATTAATCATCATATTAGAATTCAACCCACATGTCTACACTTTTGTATTTACATAAAAGCCATATGATTAGAGCTTAAAAAAAATGTATACAGGCATGTGAGCTTCATATGGATGTTAACTAGAGTGCAATAATTGTGGTTTACGATAAAGTAAACAACCCAATGGATGATTCAGGTGGTTCTTACTTGACTCAAGAGGTTGTTAATGAAACCGCTAAATGAAATAGTGGCGAGTGTTGTCCTTTGAAGATGAATGAGAATTTAATATGTTGTATCTTTATTTGATTTATCTAAATTACCTACTTTGCAATTATTTTTCTAGTCATAAAACAATAAAAATACATTCTTTGCAAATGTAGATGTGCAATAAAATCCATAGGTTTTCTTCATTTATGTTCTTATACAAGGTATTTGGGTCTTTTGTTATAATGTAATCATTTCCTATCGTTTGTTTTACTTTTTCTTCTTCTTCTTTCATGTTAAAAATGTCTCTATGATCTTAGGACATCTATTTAAGATAAGTTTTGAAATTAACCGACCTCTTAAATTGCTTATGGAACCTTAACTTTCTATGTATTATATATTATATTATGTATTTAGAATTGTTTGCATATGATTAACAATTAATACCCTAATAAATACTACTCTAATTACATCGCATGTGAAAATCTGCGCGGGTTCATTACTAGTGTCTATACTAAAACAATAGCCTCATGCCTATGTTCTCTCTCATCTAGTTGGCGCCCACATGGACATCCCCCTATTTTTCTTTTTTTCTTTTTTCTTTTTATTCAAACGTATACAAAAAAGTGACCTCCATCCATCCTCATTAACTCCCACTCTTTCTGTTAGTCCTTTGCTCTTCGTCTTCCATGCCATATATACAACATTGAATCTTCATCTTCCACTCTCGCATTTCATGTTCCCTTAAACCCTTTTATATCCCTGGATCTCAAACTCACCATTTCTCTCACCCACGCAGTCTCTGTCTTTCTCACTGATATGTTTTGCCTTCCTTTCTCTCTCTCTCAACTGTTCCTCTCCTCGCCTTCCTTCCCTCTTCCTAACTTTTTCTCATCTTGCAGTTGATTAGTCTAATATTATTCACACGGGTGTGAGGACGCTGCAAAATCGGCACCGTTTGTTCAGTTTATTTTAGTGATGAAAACGTTGGGGATTTCTTACAGAGAGCTCTCTCTTATTTGGAGCAGCCAAGACTCTAATCAGTATGCATCTCTTTTAATCTAGCATTCAAGGCTTGTGCATTCTTCGATAAGTATCCTGTAAGATTGTTTTAAAAGCTACATTTGATTTCATTTATTTTTTTTTGCTATTTCCATTTTAATATTCTCTATCTAGTTAGTTATAAATCTTGGTAATGTGTTTGTTTCAGGGTAATTTTTAATTTTCATTTTATTCCAAAATTTGAAGCCTTTCTTTATCTAGATCTTTTTAGCTTTATGTTCTTTTAAATTCTTTTCCTATGGAAGGAATTGTGTTTTGTTGTTTCATTGATTTTACGTTACAATGATCTTTCAATTATCACTAGAATGGTAGGGAGGTTAGCTAGAAGAGCAATCAGGTACATTCAATTAGCTTGTGGGAAATTCAAAAATGTTATGAGCAATATTAAGCTAGCCTAGTATATGTTCATCATTTTCCTTTCATCATCTTCTTTTGTAAATTGTCTTTTTTTCTAAACAAATGAGTATTGCTTTTGTGACTGGAAAATTAACAATAGCGATAATTTGAATCAAAGCAAACTAAGATTGTCACTAATTCATTATCAATCTACCACACTTACTTTTAGCTCTTCAAACTAATTGATTGTTAGGTTCGCCATGTTTCTCCATTTTTATTTTTGTTTGTTTTTTTGTTGCTTGTGTTCACTCACCAATCTTCAATTGGAAAAAAAAAAAGGATTAACACTTCAAAGCAAGGGTTCATTCTCACTAGGGAACATAGGGATGAAAAATTATTGGTTATTGGATACCTACAGTTGAAGTTGTTGGGTATTATCTAGAGTTCTTACAACCTTTATAATGAGTAACCCAAAAACAAAATCAAATCCTTCACCTTCGATAATACAATGTAAGATGAACCTAAATAGTTATTGAAAGCTAAGGTACCATGTGCCACAAAATTTCCGTTTAGAAAATGTGGGAATGATACCAAGGGTAAAGCATCTTCAAATACAATTCCTTTGAGAACGTGCCTCTTATGTCTAGGGCCCACACCCTGCAATCTTGCATACTGTCCTTTAAACTGCCTAGACCTTCATTTCCTTAATTTTCCCTATCTCTTAGTCTTCCTTAGTTTTCCCCAAGTTTTTTGCATGCACCTTAATCTTCCTCACTTTGTGACCAACTACAATAGGGAAAACCCTAGATTAACGCTTCGTCTTTCTCACCAAATTAAATAATCGGAATAAGATCACATTTTTCTCTCTAGGTTTTCATCTTTTTAATTTTTTTCTCCAATTGACCCCAGGTATCCTTTCCTCATACATTTTTTCGCTTTATCGATGCAACTTTTCAACATTCCTTTTTGAGTTAATCTTTATTTCTTTCTCACACCGATCATTTCCCCCCTAAAACATTATGAGTATGTTGGAGGACGATCGAAGTCTTCAATCATCACAGATCGTGTGTATAGGCATAAAAAGACCAATGAAACAAACCTATAGAAACGAGATCTTGTACAAAAGTTTTGGATGCATTGTCATTGCTTGATATTAAATTTAATTTTAACTTGAAAACTAATATGGAGCTTGACATATCTTTAACAAGTAATTCACAGTGTATGGGAAGGAATCCTTTGGATTTTTGCATTTTAGGCCCAATTTGGACAACCCTCGGTAACAAACTAAATGCTTGTTAGTGTTTTGGTCCAAATGGGTTATATAAGCTCATATTTTTATCTTGTAAAATAGAGGCCCCAAATCCTTAAGTGTAATAAATAAGCGTACTATACCTAATTCCTTTATAACTTAGATGTACATCAACAATTTGTAATAAGTCAATACTATTCAAATGATCCCCCTTTTATTCCAAAAAATAAAAATGGCATTCCATGCTAAGAATAAAAAAACAACAAAGTATGGAGGTTTGTAATTAAAAGAGAAGAGTTGAAAAGAATAAAATTAACTGACTATACAACTATATCAAACCAAACTATGATAACAAGTATTAATAGAAAAAAACTTGAGGTCATGGGTATACCCGATTACTATAATAAATAACAAACATAGGATCACATTGGATGCAATCGTATGAAATCTAGAAAAGCTCACTTCCAATATCCAATGCAACAAAAATAGAAACATTTGGTGTCCCTATATCAATCCATTTAAAATGTAACATATACATTGAAAAATGAAGATGAAGTTCTTGGATAATCAACTAATGGTATGCGTAGCCTAATCATGACATTAATATCTGATTAATGGCGTGATCTAAATAACCTTATTTGGATGGAATATATATATATGTATGTGTGTGTGTGTGTGTGTGTGTGTGTTAACTACAGGACGTCATGTGATGCATGAGAGAATTCAAACATCACCCAAGATTCACTATCTTATTGTAAGACATTTTGCAATGTCTTGCAGTACAAACACATTTCTCTTGCAACACGGAGAGAATCCTAGGTGATGGAGCTCTTGTGTCTCTTAAATCTTGTAAAAATCAATTACATATGATTATCTCTATATTGATATGTATAATGCATTGATTCTTACTTGAAATGATACTATAAATCTAACTTTCTATTTGAATATTTGGTTATAACTTTCAGCGTTATTCATTTAAATTTAAATGTGATGGTTGTTAAAAACCATTGTGTGTTTGGTTTTATTTATGAGTTTATAGTCATTGCAAAATAGTATCTATTGTAGTTGATGTGTTGTACAACATTCATTGGTAATCTTGAATGTTTATTAATATCAAGATTGTTGTAGTGTCTACATTAATTAATTTATGATCATTTCAGTTGCAGTAACAAGAGTTAAAAAGCCATCACTAAAACAATTTTAAATAGCAGGAAAAACTAACTAAATGTTTTTCCAGATGACAAAGTTCTACTCCCCTCAATAATATTAGTAATGAAAACTAAGTTCCAAGCAGTGTCTATCGCTGAAAATCATTTCTCATGAATAGCTTATACTATTTTATGCTTCTCATTTTTTATAAAAAAACTAGAAAACTCCCCATTTTGGAGAACACAAAGAGCCCTCATTGCCTCAAGGAAAAGGTATATGAGCTTGGAGGAAAACGTGAGAGAGAGAGAGAGAGAGAGAGAGAGAGAGAGAGAGAGTAGTCTCAACTTGAATGAATGCCACAAACCAAAAAGTCAGAAACCTACTTACCATTATGATTGTAAAACATAAAAGAGAAATCAATAAACGATATCAAATACAAGGGAAAACACATATGAGAGTGAGAGTGGGTATTTGTCAAATTTTAGTCCAGTTTTGCTGTATTGGAAATGAAGTTTCCCATACCTGAAACCCTATAGTGGTCACCATAGGTTGACAAGTGACATTTATAGGGGTAACAGTATCCAAACTCCATATGATTGTAGCATATATTTTTTACGCTTTTACCTGTGTAAATATAAAATCAAGCAAGAACAAAGTATTTCCAATATTTTTTTATCTTTTTGTGTATAAAGAAATTTAAAAAATAAAATATTTCTAGCATGAAAGACCAAGATTCTGACATAAAAAAAACCTAAATCCTAAACCTTACTTGAAATTCTAGCAGCACTCTTAAAGTTCTTAGTATAGCACAACGCTAAACAGAAGCCTATAGTTATCACCATGGGTTGACAATTGACATTTAGAGGGGTATAAAATTAAAAGCATCAAAATATGTAATCAAATCATATGGTGTTTCAATACCAATTGTGGACATCAAGTTCAAGCGCTAGCCCGAGTCCAGGCCATGTTTAGGGGTAAAAGTGGCTAACCCTCAAGTTAGGCTTTCTTAGGAGTCACCACCAACTCGGTTTTATTGACGGATTTGGACATCAGCTCCCAGTCCTTTGAAATGAGGGGAAGTCTAGACACGAAGGTTTAGAGGTTAACTCCTAAAAACCGGTTCATTTTCCAAAGAAAATATTAAGTTGTATTGTTTCATTTGGGGAATGTGTTAAACACCCCAAATACCTATCTTTTTAGGGTGGCTTTTTGTGAATATACATGTCTTAGACTGTCATAGAGGTTTATGTCAAAACAGAAATTGAAAAGATAAGTTTCTGTATTTTTTACGGGGCGTAATGCCTGAATTTTCTTTTAACTCCTAAATTTTAATTCAAGCTAAAATTCAGGAATTGGCTTATAGAAAAATCCGGAAACTAACTTTTTAGTGATTTTGACATTCTATTGGGCTCACTGTCTTAGGGTTTTACAGAGGGCTGGGTGATCCCTTTGAGGTTGAAGTGTTCTAGTTCCAAGGCTTAAACCTATGTGGAGACAACACACAAAATAAACACTGGAATTTTCATTTTTTGGTCTCAGGCTTAACGCCTAAATTTAGCTTGGACGCCTGAATTTCAATATACTTGAATTTAATTTAGGTTGAAATTCAGGCATCAGTTGTTGGAAAAACCAACAACTAGCCTTAGGTTTTGGACCCCTCTTTTGAGGGTCCCACTATTCTAGGATTTTTGCAGAGGGGTGTAAACATCTTCTTTAAGTCAAATTGTTTAGGCCTCAAAGTTTGAACTTTTGTTAGAATAGGGATTATAATGAAAAATGGCAAATTTATCATTTTTATCTCTAACTTGACGCCTGAATTTAACCCAAACGCCTGAATTTTAATACAGGTTGAAATTCAGGCGTCAATTATTAGAGAAACCATTAACCGGCCTTGGGTTTTGAGCCCCTTCTATGGGTCCTAGTGGTGTGGGGTTTGCAGAGAGGTAAATGACCTCTCTACAATTCATAAATTCCATTTTTATTTCAAAAAATATACTACAGAACATTTAAATAACAAAATTAAATTAAAATTTTTTTACAGGCCTGACGCCTGAAATTCCCCACAACACCTGAATTTTAATTTACATCAAAATTCAGGCGTTGAGGGAAAAACAAGGTCCACAGGTATTTTGGCATAAAGAGGGGTCTCAAAATGTATTTTGGATCAATTCAAGGATTTAGGGAAAATCAAGGATCACTGGGGTGGGCCTCAGGGCCTGACACCTGAACTTCATTAATGTTTGAATTTAATTGACGCCTGAAGTTTAATTAAACTTAAAATTCAGGCGTTAGCTGCTAAGTAAAAATCTTGTAGCCATTTTTTATTTTATTTTATTTTTTTACAGTTTAGACCCCTTAGGGTAGTTGGAAAATTCTCAAATTTTTAATAGATATAGAACAACATATAGAGAATCACATATAAAAAAATTGGCTTAAACAAATGACTACAAAAATCAAAAAAATAGACAAACATGCTTGGAAACTTAAAACTTAGAAAACCATTTTTTAGGGCATGTTTAGGGGGGGGATTGTTTTAAGACTCAAACGTTCTCTAAAATTCACCAAATTTTTATCAGAGGTAGGCTACCCTCCCAAGAGCCTATCATAAAAATTTTAGCCAATTTGGCTTGGTGGAAAAATCGGAAAAAAAATGAGTAGTGGACTATGGTAAAAAAAGAAGTGCAATAGAGACAATTTTTGTCTCTACTATGTAGCCCTCATTAAGAGATAATTAATTGAATTAATTTGAACATAAAGGCAGCATGCTTAAGGCCTAATAATGTCTAATTAAAGATTGATATAACTAGGGTTTTTCCAATCGCAATTAATCAGTCAAAATTAATTTATGACAAGGGTTGTTTGGTGAAAACATAGTTTTATTGACCTCAAAAAGTCTCAAATAATTATTGGAAGGGTAAGATGGTAAAATTGATTTTAAAGGTCTTCATACAAAACGTGACTCTCAGGTTTTGTGAGCCATAGGTTGAAACCACTTTGAATTATGACACCCAAGTAGGAAATTGCGCTTAAGATTCTCTTTTAGGCAAGCGGAGAAATCTTGACTAGAAATGCCCCTAGAATTACTAGAAGTCTCTGTGGAAAAAATGGGGTCACAGAGTATTGAAGTTTAGAGAGTCTAGGATCCACAAGAATTGATGGTCTGTCCATCGGATTCCCAGGTAATCTTCAGGAGTTTTTTGAAAAAGGGTCACTTGATGATACAGTGTGACAGTAACTCACTAAAGAATGGTGGTATTGAGCTAGTATACGTCTTCTGATACTCTGGTTCGGGAAATAGTCTTTCGAAGATAGGGGAAATTGAGAAAATGTGCCTAACCTTGTAAAAATTTGAGACCAGGAGAGTTCTCAGGGGCTTACCATGTGTCAAATATAGACAAAAAGTGTTTTGACCTAACTTGGGCAAAATGTGGTGACTAGGCCTGTAAAATTTCTAGATAGACCTATTCAGGGTGACAATCTTTCAAAGGTCTTGGATTTGTCAAGAAATGACCATTGCCAGTCTAAATTTTGGATTTTTGGTGAATTCTCAGGGTTTAGTTGAATACTTGACACTTGGCCCAAATGTGATACTCATTTTGAAGTAATTGAGGGAATCTAAGTAGATTGACTTTTCAAATGCTCTCATCCATTAGGAGGTTTTTCAAAGGCCTCGTCAATCTAGAGAAATAGGCATTGACTGATCAAGATTTGGACATCCAAGGAACATTCTGAACTCTTAAAGGTGAAATGCAGCCAAAATTGACTTTTCACCTCTTGAAGAAGATTTGAGATTTCGAAGGGGTTTGAGACCTCAAATGCCTTTTTTTGTAAGATGAATGATTAAAGATAAGACAAAAATTGAAAGACAGCCACTGACATTTCTGAAAGTTAATACTAAATGAATCTTTGAGAGCTTTTTTAGGGTCATTTTCTAACCAGAGGTTTTCAAAGGTTCAGAAGTTGACTGTTGCCATCTTTGAAAAAGATTTGTTTTGTAATAAGTTCCTTAAAGGTTGTTAAAATTGGGGTGCACAGGATCAGACATGACATGAATCAAGTGATGGAAGAAGCTTCAGGGGTTCTTTGAGGGTTTAAGGGTAAATTTTGAAGGCAAAAAGGTAAAATAGTAAATTTTTCAGCTTGTGATGCCTTGCTGAAGGAAAGCTTATGAAGGCTGGAGAATTTTAAAGGCAATGTATTTTGTAATCTAAAATGTAGCCCCTCATAATCCTATTGATGGTTTTTGGAGAATCAAGGTTTGACCAGAAATGTTGTGTTCTGGTTGATCTTTATGGTGTCACTGCACTTGGCATGATATAGATGATGTTTTTGGGACCGAAATATCTGGGGAAAACTTCACAAAGGATGCCTAACCTCTTAGGGTCCAGTTTTGCTCTCCCTAAATTAGGGTTACCTAAGGTCTTAATGCCTAAGTGCTACCTTAATACTCTTTCATTCCATTAGATGACCCAAGTCAAAATTTGGATTCCAACACCAATAATCAATCAAACCATCATCCAAGTCATTACAACTTTAATTAATGATAAAAATGTAGGGAGTTTATCCACTTAAATAAAGAGCATTAAAAATTATCAATGGTCAAGATTGCTATAATATTATCCAATCAACAGTTAGATTAGCCTAATCAAGCCTCAAGATTCAACTAATGCCCTGATGTATCTAATCATCCATCATCCAATCCATATGTAATCAGTATAATATAACATACACCTATCATCAACCTATAATTAGATTAGTCTAAAAGCAACCATTAAAAAAACTTGATTAAACTAATTAAGATCCCAATACTTAACTAATGAGTTTATTAATCTTACAGAAACTCAAATTATCAACTAATGTTGTGATTAGCCTAATCAAGACCCCCATATTTAATTAACAATGTAATTGATTAATCTTATTTTGATGAATGATTTTTACTTTTTATAGTTTGTGTGACGTAGAACGTCTTGTAACATCTTGCGATCTCACATGAAAGAATCTAATTTCATCATCCAGGATGCTCTTCTATGTCATACGAGGTCTTGTGACGTACTTTAGCGCACACACATCATCCGAAAAAATTCTCATATGAAATAGTGTTTGCACTACAAGATATAGCAGGGTGTCTTGACACACAAAGAGGATTTTGCGTGATGCAAATTTTGTAGCTTTTGGATCTTGTAATAAAAAGTTATAATTGAATTAAAGAAAATAGAGAATAGATATAAGATTCTTTATAGTATATTGGTTAACCAAGCAAATAAAGTTGGAAAACCAAAATATGTAGGCATTAAAAGACTAATAAAATAAACCTATAGAAATAAGAACTTATATGAAACTTTTAGATGCATGGTCATTGTTTGATGTCAAATTTAATTTCTCCTCAAATAGTAAGCTAGAGTTTGTTGTATTCTCCGACATGTAGTTTATTGTGTAAGCAAGAATTCTTAATTTGGATTTTTGCATTTTTGAATCAATTTGTATAACACTTGGTTACAAATTAAATGTTTGCTAGTGTTCAATCGAAGTGGGCTATACAAATTCAAAATTTTATCTGGCAAAATATAGCTTCTTAAATTCACTAAGGGTAAGAAATGAATGTTTTATGCCAAATTTCTTCTAATTAAGATGTTTGTCACCAAGATGTAATTAGTCATTTTATTCCAATTTTTTTTCATTCCATAACAAGAATAAAAAAACCACAATGTATGGAGGGTTGTAATTAGAAGAAAAATGTTAAAAACAAAACAATTAACTAGTTGTACAATTTTATCAAACCAAACTATGATAACAAGAATAAATAAAAAAACTAGAGATGGTGGGTATATAAGATTACTAGAATAAACAACAAATATAGAAGCACATTGGATGCAAACACATGGAACCCAAAGATCATTTTCAGTATCCAATGTAATGAAATAAAAATGTTTAATGTCCTTATATCAATCCATATATAATGTAACATATACATAAGAAAATGAAAATGAAGTTTTTGAACAATCAACCAACAGTATGCTTAACCTAATTAAGACCTTAATATTCAACTAATGGTGTGATTTGAATAACCTTATAAAGATTATTTTTACTTTTTTTAGTACGTGTGAACTGCAGAACGTCTCACAATATCTTATAATGCATGAGTGAATTTTAATTCCATCACCTAGGTTCCTCTCTTGCCTCATAAGACATATCATGATATACTACAATGAAAATACATCATTTGTAAAAGATGCTGATTTGAAGTATATGTATTGCAAGACGTCATAGAACATCTTGCAACATAGAGATGATCCTAGGTGATGGATCACTTGTGGCTCTTAAATCTTGTAAAGATTAGTTACATATAATTATGTCCATTTTGATGTATAATACATTGATTCTTACTAGAAATAATATTATAAATCTAATTTTTATTTAAATATTTAGGTATAGATTTTAGTATCAACCATTTAAATTTTAATGAGATGGCTGTTAAAAACCATAGTGTGCTTGCTTATATTATTAGTTCATAGTCATTATAAAAAACATCAATTGAGGTTGATGTGTTGTACACCATTCATTAGTAATGTTACATGTTTATTAATATCGATATCACTATAATGTTTGTATGGGTTTATTTGGAATATAAATAATATTAATTAATTAATGAACATTTAAGTTACAATAACAATAAGTTAAAAAAACCAAAGCTAAAACAATTTTTAACAAGGAAAACTCACCAACTTTATTTCTAGATGACAAAGTTATACTCCCCTCAACAGTATTAGTAATGAAAAGTAAGTTTCAAGTTATATCTTCCATTGGAAATCATCTCTAATAAATAGTTTATAATAGTTTATGCTCTTCCAAGTAAGTCACAAACCGAAAAACTCCCCATTTTGAAGAACCAAATGAATCCTTGCTTCCTTTAGGAAATGATGGATGAGTATTGAGGAAAACATGAGAAAGAGAAAGTTTATAACTTGAATAAATGTCACCAATCAAATAGCCTAAAACCTACTTTCTATTGTGTCTACCAAACTTAAAAGAGAAATTAATAAAAAAAGTAAAATATGAGAAAAAAACACATATTTATGTGAGAATGGATATTTATTAGCTCGAAGTCTGATTTCGTTATATTGGAGCTGAAGTTTCCCATACCTGATCCTCTATAGTGAAAACCTGAAAACTTGTAGTTGTCACCACATGTTGACAAGTGACATTTATAAAGATAAAAAATTTAAAACCCCATATGATTTTAGCACATGTTTTAATACTTTTATTTATGTAAACATGAAACTAAGCAAGAATAAAGTATTTTTAGCATATTTTCTAATTTTTTGATAAATAATTTTTTTAAATGAATATATTTTTATCATTGTATACAATGATTCCAATACTAAAATTAAACTAAATCCTAAACCCAAATTGAAATTCTAATAGCACCCTTAAAGTTCTTAGCAAAACACGTCATTAAATAAAAGCTTATTGCTACCACTTTAAGTTGACAAGTAACATTTACAAAGGTATAACGTAAAAAACATCGAAACATTTGCTCAAATCATATGGTGTTTTGATACCAATAATTAATAAAACCATCATCAAAGCTATTACCATTTTAATTATTGATAAAAAAATTGTAAGCAGTTAATCCATTTAAATCAAGAGCATCAAATATTATCAATAGTCAAGATTCGTATCACATCATCCAACCAATATTTAGATTAGCCTAATTAAGCCTCAAGATTCAACTAATGCTCTGATTAGCCTAACCATCCATCATCCAATCTAAATGTCATCTATATAATACATACACCTACCATCAATCTATCATAAAATTATTATAACAAAAATCATTAAACAATAATTTGATTAAACTTATCATGATCTTAATACTTAACCAATGAGTAGATTAACTTAATTGAGACTCTAATTATCAACCAATTGCTTGACTAACCGTATGATGTTATTAACATTATTTGGATAAATGATTTTTACTTTTTTAAGTATATGTATTGTTGGACATCTTGGAACATCCTGCGACGTATAAGAAAATCTAAATACTATAACCAAATATATACTCCTTCATTACACAACACCTTATAACATCCTATATTGCATACACATTTTTCAAAGAAGAATCTTATTTAAAGTATGGGTATACATTATAGGACATCACAAGACGTCTTGCGACATAAAGAGGATCTTAGGTGATGGAGATCTTGTAGCTCTTGAATCTTGTAAAAATCAGCTACAACTAAATTTAAAAAAAATGTCTTAATATAATATTTTTCACAATATCTAAGTTTAACAAGCATACAAAGTTGACAATGCATAATATGTAAGTATAAAATAACTAATAAAACAAACATATAATGCCAGAATCTTGTATGAAAGTTTGGATGCATGATCATTGCTTAATATAAAATTTAATTTTTTCTAATAAAATAATATAAAGCTTGACATATTCTATAACATGGCAAGAATCTTTTAAAATTTTGGCCTAATTTGCACAACCTTTAGCTACAGCTAATACTTGCTAGTACTTGATCCAAATGAGTTAGACAAGCTAAAATTTTTCTACTAGAAAACAGAGGCCCTAATCCACTAAGGGAAAAAAAAGTCAACATATTATAGCTAATTCTTTCTAATTGAGATGTAAATCAACAAACTGTAATATATTAGTACTATTTAAATAATTTTCCTTACATTTCGAAAATAAAATTGACATTCCATATAAAGAACAAGGAACTAAAAATATAGAGGTTTGAAATAAGAAGAAAATAATTAAAAAGAAAGAAATTACTTAATTGTACAAGTTTATCAAACTAAACTATGATAACATGAATAAATAGAAAAAGCTAGAGGTAGTTAGTATAAAAAATTACAATAATAAATAAAAAACAAAGGAACTCATTAAATGAAATCATATGAAAATGTAGAGAAGATCATTTTTAGTATCTAATGAAATGGAAATAAAAACATTTGGTGTCCCTATATTAATCCATTGGTAATATAACTTGTACATAGAAAAATAAAGATGAAGTTCTTTGATAAGATGGACATTTGAACCTGAATTAAGTAAAAAAGTAACATAGTTCAATTGTAAAAAAACAAAATTAGAGAGAATTAATGTAGGGATAAATATCATGTCACATGCTATTATCAAATCATGAAAGAATGTAATTACGATACCAAATTAAAGTCATATTACATATAAAATCCTTTTAATGTAATTTAAAACAAAATCATAAAAAGTTAATACACCTTAAAGAACTGAGGAACAGTATTGTCTATGACGCTTCAAGCGAGTTTTCATTAAAGCTAACTTCATCAACCCTAATTACAACCAACTTTAAAAATTGTCATCTTTTTCTTAAATCATAACCTCGTAACCCTTTAACATTAATTAATTTATCCACATATTTCTTCATATACAACTCTTTACATATCCTCTATTTTTTTCACATACTCCACAGTTGCACTTGATTACCCCAATCATTCACTTATTATTTTTTATAATGAATAACATGTTCAATAAACCACTATATTTATCTTTTAGTGTCAGCTTCTGTCATTTCAATGAAAAATGAGTTTTTAATATCCCGAAAAAATGTTTAGTCCCTTAAAATAGAGCATTCGACATCACCTAAAATATGACACTCTTCAATGGTATGGCCTGTATATCGGTGGAATGGACAAAACTTTTAATTGTCTTTACCATGATGTTGAAGTAGTAAAAGCACTTAGAGAAAATGGTAGTATGCCTCTAACATCACTAAAATAGATGTTAATCTATAATATAACAGTCAGAGCATATTAATTCATTATATCAACTCACATCCACCTCTACACAAATAAGGTACCTATAAAGTTAAACCACACAATAAAAATATTAAGCGAATAGTGGTTTAAGAGCATTTTTAATTTAAATATATGTATATGTGTAGACCATTAACATACAACGACAACTTAATTAAAACAATATTGCAAGTTTGGCAATATACTAATGTTAAGCCAATCATGAGAAGAAATTTTGATAAGACAACATTTACCAAAACTAAGATGATTTGAACAACGTGGTAGTTGGTAGAAAGACGTCTTGGCTAATGATCCATACCCCTATGAGGGCCATTATAATTTTTTAGATAGTTGCACGAATCTAAATTTTTTTTAGAAAAAGTTATAGTCAATTTACCGTGAGGTGTCTGTTCTAGATCTAGGGACCACGAGGGTTAGCGAGTATTCGCGATGGCTCACGATAGGGAAGCACGAGTGCTCGACATGGTCCACTATCCACTTTAGGACCTGTGTCAACATATGATTTGACCCTATTTTCATAGGGGACCCATTGGAACAACCCTAAACCCAATTTTTACTTTTCTTAGGGTTTTTCCATCATAAGAAGGGGGGAAATTAGAAAGGGGGAAGCTTTAGGAGCTTTGAAAAAAAGTTGAGAACTTCATTCCCCAAGAGTAAGTTGAGTCTCTAATGCTTAGATCTATGGTTGTTCATTATTTCATTTGTAATTTCTTACTAGTTTATGGATTATAACAATGAATCAATGGTTTGATCTTAACTAAAAAAAGAAGGATATTTAAAGGAAAATGAAGTCCTATTTGAGGATTTTCTTGGTTAGGAAGATTGAAGCTTATGGTAAGTAGTTACACAAAACTTACTCTCTTTTTTTCTTGTTCTTAGTCTCTTAAAGTCTTGTAATAGTAAAATCTTGACTTTAATAAATGTTTTCTCATATGTTTGTGAAACCCTTTTGTTAGGATCTTAGAAATCTACTTCTTGTGGTGATTTGTGATGAGAATTTGTCAATTTTGCTAGGATCTTAGAAATCCCTATTTTATACAATAAGGAAAAGTAGATTTACATGATATTTATATGTATTTTCTCGAAATGATGAGTCTCATGCGTTGTGAATGCTTGTAAACTAGGATTCTATAACTCTATAGTTTCAATAAAGGATAATGATGGATGATTTACTTGATTTTCTATTAATAATATGATTATTTGAGTTGGTGATGAACATCTCTTAAATATATTGGTTAAAGATGATGCTAGAAGATAACTATAAAGCATGTTGATCTCTATGTAATGATACTAGCATATTGATGTGTATAAATTATTTAGAAAACTGCGGAATTATGAAAGTAAGATATGCTTAGAGATAATGAATGATTGGATAATATATATGATTATTTTGTTATCTAGACCATTATTCATGCCATGTGTATATCTTTAAGATGTTTGAAAATATATGTAGGGTTGCATAACTTTCCTCATTTATAAAGTTAAAGAATGATTTATTCATGTTGCATATATTCTTGATTTTACTAGTATATTTATATTATGTGAACATAGTTGCCCCTTGCATTATGATTGAATAATATGCTAAGTAAAAATAAAATAGGGTAAGATGGCTAAGAATGAACAATATTTGAAATGAATAAAAAATAAGAATAATGAAATAAAATAAGTAAGAAAAGTAAAGACAAATGTCTAAATAATGAAAATTCTACCATTAAGAGCTAAATGATGACTAGTGTTAAGTGAGATGTAAAGTAACTAAAGTGTAATGGATAAAGAGTATGATAGCCCTTCCATTGGGATAATGATACAATGGTATGATGTCCCATTGGGATAATAATGCAATGGTATAATAACCCTTTCTTTGGGGGTAATAATACAATGGTATGATGACCCTTCTATTAGAGTAATAATGTAATGGTATGATGACCCTCCCATTAGAGTAATAATGTAACAATATGATGACCCTCCCATTTGTGGTATAAGCAATGGTATGGTGATGACCCTCCCATTTGTGGTATAAACAATGGTATGGTGATGACCCTTATGATAAAAAAGTTTAAGTAATAACATTTTTATTGGAGAATAATATACAGTGCTAGAGTATAAGAAAGTGAAAGTGAAGTATAAGGTGTAAGAAAGTAGAAGTAAATGAAAAGAATAAGAACTACTCTTATAAAAAAAAAGTATAAGAAAGAAAAACAAGAACTCATAGGAAATTAAGAAACTCAAAAAATAAAGTTGAATTATACGTATGATATGTAATAATAAAATGACAAAGAATGTTAAGATCCTATTATTGGAGGTTAATCAATGAAAAATAATGTTAAGATCCTATCATTGGGAGTTAATTAATAACAAAACATATTAAGACCCTATCATTGGGGGTTAATCAATGACAAATGATGTTAAGATTCTATCATTGAGAGTTAATCAATGACAAAGCATGTTAAGATTCTATCATTGAGAGTTAATCAATGATTAAGTTTCCGCCATTGGGGTTTAAATGATGACATATATGTAAAAGATATCAAAACAAGTGATACATATGATATAAAGGAAAATATGAAAGTCAAGTGCATAAAAGAAAAAGGAAAATAAAGTGAAATAAAGATATATAAAAGAATGAAAAAGTATATGAGAATATAAGAAAGGAAAAAAATATCAAAACAAAAAATAAAAGCACAAAAGCTCTTAGAGTAAAGAGAAGATTATAAGTCATGTAAGGAACAAAAATGTCAAACCAATAAATGGAAGCTGGTTCTTAATCCATGTAAGAAAAGAACCTGTTAAGAAGTATAAATCATGTAAATATGCTTTAAATGTAAAATAGAGAATTCCTAAGCCATGTAAGAGAAGAAAGTGTTAAGAAGTAATTAAAAGTACATAAGTTACTAAAAAAAATGACAAGTCAACGAATAAAAACATCTAGTCTCATAAGTAAGGAAATGTCCATAAGTTATATAAGAAAAGAATGAGTCGTGAAAGTAATAAGGTAATGATTGTCCTGTTGAATATAGAAGTTGAATGTCATGTCTCATTATGCAAATATGTTACTATGAATGTTAATTCCTTAAAAACTTTGTTTGTCTACCTTGAAATGATTTATATATGCATATTCATGTAAGAAGGTATAGACTATGCATAGAAAATGATATAAAATGTTTATTAGGATACACACAAGTATCTTTATTATGGATAGATTAGGAAACACTTATATGTAGATGTATGCACACCTCGTTATGTAAATGTATTGGAAGAATACTTTGAATTAGTAACATCATGTATATTGTCATGCACATATAATAGAAGAATATCATGTATATGTAGAATCATGTGTATTGTATGTTGTTGATTTTATTATACTCACAAGTTCACGAATCTATTCATTAGTATAGTTCCGGCAAGTGGAGGTCAAACCCACAATGACTTAAGTGAATAATCTCAAATGAACAAATTTATTCCAATTAACTTTACTAAACCCTAATCCAACCAAAAGATTTGAGATTATTTTAAATTAAAATTGATTCAATTAAATATGCAAACAATAAATGAGCAAAGGGAAAAACCAATTAGAAAATCTTAAGAAAGAAAAACTCTAAGTCCTATAATCCACTTTATGGAACTCACAAACCTAGCTTGATCCATTTTATAAAATTTCCATATACTTCATAATGCTTCAAAACCAATCTAACATTATGAAAAATCTTCAATTAATCATTTTTAGAAAACTAAAGTCATGCTCTTCCTGACTTTGAAAATATAGGATCAAATAACTCAATATAAATTTACAAGAAATAATAGAGAGTAAGAAACCCTACAATTGGCAATATGAGATCAAATAAAATAATCCAAAACTTAAGTTGAATCATGAAAAAAATTGATTAAAACCATACTCAACATACATTCATATAGAATTTAAAGGAAAATAATATTCTTTGCATTATAACTCAATAATTATGGAAAATATTAGAGATCAAAGGTTTGCTTACAACCATAGAGCTTCATCTAGGCCTTAGACAATGGAATTAACCACTCATGAAGGCATTGTACATCAAAGGATTGTAAAACATGAAAAAAAAGAATTTGTGAACAATTTTACTTGATGCTTCTTCACTGTTGTGTACATGTATTTATATACAAAATTGGTAAAGATCCCAAATCTTAGGGTACCTAAATAAAGCAATATAACTTTACAAGGATTGGTGTCATCGATTCTTAATATGTAAGATATGAATAGTGGTTTGGTCATCCATTCCTAATATGCAAGATATGAGAGGTGGCTTGATTATTCATTCCTAATTTGCAAGATGTGAGAAGTGTCTTGATCATCAATTTCCTAATTTGCAAGATATGAGAGGTGATTTGATCATCCATTCTTAATTTGCAAGATGTGAGATGTGGCTTGATCATTCATTTCTTGATTCAATCAAATATGGTCTTATTCCCCAATTTAGAAAATCTAATTGACTGCTCTCCTTAACTGATTAGGCTCATTCAAATCTTGAAGATTGTCTTTTAATTTTGAGTTGGATTCATTTAACTTGTTTTGGAGTCCATCATTAAACCTTGGATAAAACCCATTAACATGTTAAACCCATATTATCTACAAAATATGAATAAATTATAATTATTCATAAAACAACGTAAAAGTTTGACTAACAATGCATATATGAAAGTATTTTCATTAACATATTTCATGCATATCATTGTCATGCATAAATATTAGAAAAACTCTGTGGATAAATATAATCATGCATGTGTATTGACATGCATAGTTCCTACATAATGAATCATGATGATGAGTACATAGACCATGTGATAATTAGTAAATGATGTATGTACACTAACACATGTCTACACGTTAGAATTGGTATATATTTTATATGAATATGTATTCAATATTTTATATTAAAAGAGTCATGCTTTACCTATCCGGTTCTACAGTAGGTTTTGTGTACCTACTTACAAGTTGGATCTCACCCTTCCACTCCATTTTTTAGGTGATATATAGTACATGTATACCTTTTGGAGCACTTGAGATTCGGGAAAGACATGCGTGTGGATGTCATTCCTAGTTTATTTTTCAGCATTATTATAGACATTGTTTTCATATTGAACTTTCTTATTTGAGATGTATTAACTTTAATACTCGATACTTGTGGTTTGTAAGCTTTATATTTTAGATATTGGTTTAGAGGCTTGTACCTCCTATGTTGATGATGAGAGACGAGGATATGAATGTTAAAATGTTTATACAAATGTGTTTTATTTTCGTTACATATTAAAGTTTATGATTAGTAGTGATTAATTCTTATTTTGCTACATATGATATGTTTAATGTTAAGTTTCTAAATAACCTACAAGTTAAGGTTAATGCAAACAAATTTATGGTGAATTGTATATGGATCCAGCTTAGCAGTAATCCAAATTCACCCTTAAATAATGTTATGAGATTTGAGATTGTTACAATTTTGGCTTCCATTGGAACAAGATTTTGGAGTTTCATTTCTATTATAATCTATATTGATGAATTTCATTGATTGTTTTTATTTCTGTCTAAGCTATAATTTTTTTATACCATTTTATTATTTCTACGAAAATATCACCTCGCTCAAATTAAGCAAGCTTCATAGGTAGTATGAGACCTTATTGCCTAAGTGGTTTTGGCACTTCGACTACAATGCCACAAAATTAAATAACATAATTCAAAAATACAATCCAATTGGAGAATTGTTATAGCATAACAAGCTTTAGGCTGTCTAAAACTTTAAATTACAAAGAAATTCACAAGGATTGAAAAATAATTATATTGCATCTCTCATTTGTTTTGGATTCTTCTTTTAAAAAGTAAATAGATAATAAAAAATAAACAAACAGCGTTATGAGACAGGGGTTCATTTTGAAGTACGTGTGTGTTATAGGATGTCGTAAGACACCTTGTCACATCGAAAGAAACCTAGGTGATGGTGTTTCGATCCTCTCCTTGATGTCTTATAGTATACACGTACTCTAAAAAAGATGAATCAAATTTTTGGGAAGAGTCATTTTCACTTTTCGGAGTATGTGTGCACTGCAAAATGTTGCAATACGTTTGTGCAATGTGAAGAGGATCCTGAGATGGAGTGATCTTTGCAAGTCTTATAACACACATGAACTACAAAAAAATTAAAGATTACTTATTTGGATGGATATATTTACTTTTTTAGTACATGTGCGTTGTAAGACAACTTACAATGTCCTGCAACACGTGAGAAAATCCGAACTCCATCACCCAGGATCTTCTCCTATGTCGTAAGACGTCTTGTAACATCAAATGTTGCACATGCATCCTCCAAAAAAGGTCATTTGACATAAGTTTAAGCACTATAGGATGTTACAAGATGTCTTGCGACATAGGGATGATCCTGGATGATGGAGCTTTGGTAGCTCTTAAATCTTGTAAATATTAGTTACATATGATATATCTATTTTGATCTGTATAACACATTGATTCTTATTAAAAATGATACTATAGATCAAGTTTGTTGTTAGAATATTTGGGCATAGTTTTTAGCAACAACCATTTAAATTTTAATGAGATGGTTGCTGAAAACTAGGGGTGGCAATTCATGTTGGTGGGTTAGGTTCGAGTCATGTCAAGATAAGGGTAATCGATAATATAGTTCAACCCAAATCCACTTTATTTATTAATTGTGTTAAAGCGGATCAACCAGCTTTGACATGAAATACATTTATAGTCAACCTTAAGCCGCTTTATTTCATGTTGGGTTCATGTGTTGTGTGGTAATTCGTGTTGGTGAGTCAGAATTGTGTCGTGTCAATTTAAGGGTATACTAATAGTCAACCCTAACCTGCTTATTTTGTGTTGGGTCCCTGTTGGGTTCACGGCTCGTGTCAAACATTGTCACTATAATGATTGTTGTCTTATTATTGAGTTCATAGCAATGGCAAAACAATATCAATGGTAGTTGAAGTATTATACTACGTTCAATGGTAATCTTATGTTTGTTGATACCAATATCACTGTTGTGTTTACATGGGTCTTACTTGAAATAGAATTGATATAAACTAATTAAAAAATATTTTATTTGAAGTAACAATAAGTTAAAAACTAGAACTAAAAAAAGCTAAAAGATTGCTTTAAAACAATTTTTAATAAGAAGAAAAATACACCAACCAAATTCCTTTTGAGATGACGAAGTCTTGCTCCCCTCAATGGTACATTAATGAAATCGAGTTCCAAGATATATTTGCTAGTGGAAACCATCTCCCACCAGTAGCTTTTAATAATCCATGCTCCTCCAAGTCATCCACGAACTAGAACTACCCATTTTGAAGAACCCAAAGAACCCTTGCTTTCTCAAAGAAATGATGGATGAGAATGGAGGTAAACATGAAAGGGAGAAAGCTCCTGACTTGAAGGAATGCCACCAACAAAAAACCAAAAACGCAGTTGTTATTACAGCTGCAAAGCAGAAGAGAAATCAATAAACAAGGTCAAATATGAGAAAAAAAATGCTTATGTAAGTGAGAATGAGTATTTGTCGGATTTGAGTCTGGTTTAGTTTCACATACATGATCCTCTGGAGTGGAAACCCAGAATCCCGTAACTGTCACCATAGGTTGACAAGTGACATTTATAGGGGTGAAAGTGTCAAATTTCCATATGATTTTAGCAAATGTAGTGATTCCTTTTCCCCTATAAACGTGAAACTAGGCAAGAATAAAGTATTTCCAGTGTTCTCCTTTCTTTCTTTTTTTGTGAAAAAAAGAAGAAAGGTCTTTCCACCGCTGAAGACCATGATTCCAAGACCCAAAAATTAAACTAAATCCTAAACCCTACTTGAAATACCAACAACACAAGTGACAATTACAGGGGCAAAAAGCATCAAAGCATGTGCTTAAATCAATTCATAATTAGCCTAATAAAGCATTACCACTTTAATTGCTAATAATAAAGTAAAAAAGTTAATCCACTTAAATTAAGAGCATTAAATATTATCAACGGTTCGGTCAGTACTGCTGTCACATCATCCAACCAATAGTTAAATTAGCCTAATCATGCCTCAAGATTCAATTAATGGTCTTATTAATCTAATCAACTATCATTCAATCCATATGTAATCTGTATGATATAAACATACACCTATCATCAACCTGTTATTAAATTAGTTTGATCTATATCATCAAACCAGTAGTCTGATTAAACCATTCAAGATCCCAATACTGAATCAGAAATTTTATTAACCTAACCAAGAGTCCAATAATTGACCAACATTGTGATTAGCCTAATCAAGACTCCAATATTCAACGAATGGTGTGATTTGATTAAACTTATTTAGATGGATGGTTTTTTACTTTTTTGTGTACGTGTGTGCTACAAAATGTCTTGCAACGCCCTATGACACAAGAGAATCCGAACTCCATCACCCTAGCTCCTCTCATGCCTCGCAAGATGTCTTGCGATGTCCTACAACGCATACACATCCTCTGAAGAAGAATCTCATCTGAAGTATGTGCATGCAATTCAAGACGTCACAAATGTCATGCGACACAGAGAAGATCCTAGGTGATAGAGTTCTGATCCTCTCCTGCACCACGAGACATCTTACAATGTCAAATTTATACCTTTCCATTATGCTATTTGGATTGATTTATGGAAAACAAAGAAAAAGAGCCACATATACATCTATGACTATATGAATGTCTATGACGGCGTTTGCATTGCATCCATTAATTGGTATAGTAACTACTATAGGGAAGGATAATACCATAGTGGCCAATTTCATGACATGATGACTCGCGCTTTCTATTGTAACTATGTAAGGGATAAATATTTATAATCATCTTGCTCAAAACAGAGATGAAGACTTTGAGATTGGAACTCCATGTAGTATCAAAGGGCAAGGATATATTCTTATTATGTTGTGTATTTGTATTTATGACTCTTAAATATATACAAATTTATTTTACCAATATATATATATATATATATATATATATATATATTAAAAACTTAAAAATTAAATGCTAATAAAGTATATTTTTCTCACTAACATGACCATACTAAAGACAGTCCCTTATTCATATTTGACTTGAAATGTACAAAATCTTTTTGTAGTTTTTTAATCCTAAGTTTTTTTTTTTTTGGTTTGAATCCTAAGTTTTTAATCATATTTATTTTGACGTGTGTTGAAGTTTCATTAAAATTTAAAGTCTTTTTTTTTTTTTTTTCAATATTTTCCTAATTCTCACAGAATTTTGACTAATTCGAAACACATTAAGAAAAACTAACCAGAATCTCATTCCCCAATGCTATTGAAATCAAAATTTTGAACCTTGCTCTAGTAAGGGGTTGCATTGAAGGCAGTATCGGTCCCCCCTCCCCATCCAAGCTTTCACTTATCACAATTCCCTTGTCATGGTGACACGTATCTCTATAGAGTAACAATAGTTTTTTTTTTTTTTTTTTTTTAATTCAATAACTTGGATGCTTTCTAAGAAAAACCTTCAGAAGGTGCTAATGAATATATTTGATAAGTTTGGTTGGGCTAATTTTATCGTTAATTATGCTAGGGTCCAATGTTAATTAAGTTCTCTTGCACAAATATTTGGTACCCACATTTATAATAATTCCCTCAATATGTTTGGAATTAAATGGTGTTGAATATCATCTATAAATCGATGTCAATCAATTATTGTGTTTTTACCTTATTTATACAGGGTTAAATTTCTAGCTCATGTTGGATTTGTAAAACCATTATTAAATCATTGGAAGCTATAATTTAAGAACTGGTACCTGATGCTTGACGTGACACCAACACTATTTATGCTACTAGTGGTTTTTCTGTTTAGCCAAAGATACTTGGTTATTCTATTGTTCCGCAAATTATTGAAATTAAGCCACACTCATATCTCGATTCCTTTTTATTTCGTAGTTTATTTGTATATGTATCATACCCAAATTCAGCTTTGATCAGTTCTGAATAGTTATTGTTTATATGAGGTTTTCAATTTATGTTGCTGCTAAACTAGTATGAGATTTTGGGTATTGGGTCTTGGGAGGTTCTTGGTTTCATCCAAGACTGTCCTGAGCCGCAAGTCCTAGGTTGTGGTTTGGCCAATGGTAAAGAATAAAAAATCACTTATATTTTTGGTAGGGCCACTCGGCGTTTGGGGACTGTCACATCATAGTTAGGGAGCTGCATCCCAATATTAGCAATGTCGAGGCATGCATTGTGAATGGTCTGATCTCAAGTGCGACACCCCCCTGATGAGACACTCAGGAGGGGGAATCAAAAACCTCCAAAAAGTGAATTGATTCCGCCCCCCCAGTGTCCCATCAGGGGGCGTGGCGCATAC
>JAOXJP010228121.1:0-11176 GCA_025762735.1 Platanus orientalis | reverse complement strand
TATGTATAAAATCAATATGTCCAACATGGAAAGAAAGCATATTGAGTACCCCACTGAAATGAAAACATATGTATATAGCATCTTACTAAAAGACATCCATAAACAGAAACAATGAGAGAACAAAGTAACTACTTACTAGCTATTAACCAGTTCCTCTTCAAAGTGAAGTTATTATGAAATTATCAATAGATCTACACTGAGCTTATGAACGTATTCCCAAACACCGGGCGTCGGATGAACCGCTATTGCCACAAAGGGAAGAAGAATTATAGCTTCTTATAATCAATGCGTAAAAAACCCAAATTAATTCATCATCATCATCAAAAAATAAAAACAAAAAAAACCCCAAATAAAATAAATGTTACAGAACCCAAAATGTTACCTACGCAGATCTCAGAACTTCATTAAAGGGATCATCAGTGAGCTTCTTCCTTTATCTTCTCCTACAACATTCATCTATCAGGACATGTGGTTGTAGAATCCCTTTTCCCTGAGCGACATACTTCCCTAAATTTTTTTTATCAAAACCCAAATGTCTTGGAATTGGGTTGAATTTAAAAAAAAGTAACCAGAAGCAGAGAGAAAACCTAGAAAGGGTTTAATAATAGTGGTCTTTCATGTCCTCAACTCCGCCCAAAACCACCACCGGATTTAGGGTTTACTAATGAACAAAACACTGTTTAGGGTTTAGAAGAACAAAGGGTTGAGGGTTTAGTAACAAATACCGTTTAGGGTTTCAACGAAGGAAGCTCAAAAAGAACAAAAGTAAAAGATGCGAAAAGTGAAGAATGAGTGCACAAAAAATCCTAAATATAAGGTTAGATCGAGTTGGTAGAGGCTTAATAGTGAGTTTTGTTCTCTCTCAAGTTATCAACGCAAGAGTGAGTGAAAAATAAAAGAAACTCACCGTGAGTGAAGACGAAGAAGAATGCCACCAACGCGGAAAAGATCTAGAAGAAGCGGGAAGAGAGCGTAGAAGAAAGGAAAAGGGGACGAGGGGGAATATATATACGGATATAGGAAGTGTTTTATAAAACACTGCATATGTGCTTTCTACGTTGACACATGACAGAGATTACGATTTCTTTATGCAGCGTTTATAAAACGCTGTATAAATATAAATTATACAACATTTTTATAAAATGCTGTACAAAACACTCCTTATTTATGTTTGTACAACATTTTATAAATGTCGCATATTTATTATTTTCTTTTTGCAGCATTTTCTATAGAAAACACTGCATATTATAAACTTTATACAACATTTTTATAAAAACGATGCTTAAAGATATGTTACCAAAAACTAATTTTGTTGTAGTGCATGATCGATCAAGATCGATGATCTGGCCTCAATTTGAGAGATCTGAGGCTCTTACCCCTTCTGCCATGATCGATCATGAGAAGGATCACAGCCTAAGTGCTTAACTTCGTGACCGATCATGAATATCATGATCGATCATGACCTAAATTAGGCTAAGCCCAGATTCATGATCGATCAAGAGATCGATCATAGATCTCGTGATCGATCATGAGAGAAATTTTGTCAAACGCGATATTTTAAAATTTGAATCTCATTTTTAAAAAATCTAAGGTTCTAAAGAATTTCTCATTTTTAAATATTCAAATCCAAAGGTTTTCGGTACTCCTTACTCTTATAAAATGAAATTTTATCTATTTGAGAAACAATTTCAAGTAAGCTAAAGAGTGTTAGAAAGTTTACTAAATTGAGAGTTTCCTCCCTTGAGAAAACAAAGAGGCTCTTACTGTTTTGAGTTAAAGTAGCTAGTATCTACTCCAAAAAAGACTCTCTTATTCTCTCCTCTTGAGTACTAAGTTTCTACTATTGAGGAGAACTTGTGGTGAGCTCTTCCTAAGAGAAAACTTATACTTGGCTGAGTTCATGGAGCACTAGAACTAAGGGCTTAAAGTTTGTGGGTAGCTAAGGTATACAAGCTCAACAAGGAGCACCACATATTGTGGAAATAGCAACATCAATCAACTTGTGGTAATATTTTCTTTTATTTGCATTTATTCTTACTATTGATTTGTTTTGCTTCCGTAAAAGACACCAGAAGTAGCTCACATTCGCCGAAGATACCAAATGTTATTGATTAGCTTGCCAAAGGCAAGTGGTGTAGGTTTTATATGTTTTTGACCTAGATTGTATTAGACAATCTAAATAAAATATACCTAAACTCGGTGGTAAGCTTTAGAAGAGTGGACGTAGGCCATCATGTTGAACCACTATAAATCTCTTATTTTGGATTGAGTGTGATTGTTTTTCTCTTTACTTTTATGCATATTACTACTCTTACACATTACTCATTTGATAAAATACTTGAGTGTAGCACACATTTTTGGGCTAAGTTAAAAGTATTAAAATTAATCTAAAATCAATCCCTACACAATTAAAAAGGGGTAAATTAATTTTTAATATCCTATTCACCCCCTCTAGAATTACTTTACAAGAATTTGAAATAGTGTAAGATAAACTTAAAAATGAATTTAATTTCTATTGGCTAGCTCACAAGTTTGGGACATAAAACTACTTTCACAGGAGACATGTAGAAAGTAACCAAAGGTGCCTTGGCGATAGCTCGAGGAAGGAAAGAAGGTACACTTTATCTAACCAGGAAACATGAATCCATTGATGTAGCTAAAATGTGTGTTAACTCAAACATGTGGCACTATAGGATTGGGCACATAAGCAAGAAAGAAATGAAGATTCTCCATAGCAAAGACAAGCTTCTAGGTTTAAAGGTTTTGGACTTGAAATTTTATGAAGACCGTATTTTAGGAAAATAGAAGAAGGTTAACTTGTTTAAAGTAGGAAGGACGCTAAAGCTTCAAAAGATAGAACCGGTCCATACTAACATATGGGGACTAGCTCAGGTATGTTCACATGGCGGTTCTTACTACATTGTTACTTTTATTGATGATACAACTAGAAAACTATGAGTTTATTTTTTGAAACATAAGTCTAATGTATTTGAAGTGTTTAAGAAGTGGAGATCTTTGGTTGACAATGAATTAGAGTTAAGGATAAAGTCCCAAGGTCTAACAATGGAGGGGAATATTGTAGTAAAGAACTTGAGAAGTTTTGTGCTTTGAATGGGGCCAGAAGAGAAAAGACAGTACCAAACACACCGTAAAAATGTGGTGTGGCTGAGCAGATGAATAGGAAGATTGTAGAGCCGACCAAAAGCATGAGGTTGCATGCGGGATTGCCCAAATAATTTGGGTGGATGCAGCAAACACAACTACATACTTGGTATATAGAAATCCTTTGGACTGCTTGAAGAAGCATGAATGAGAAAAGAGGTAAGCCTTTCACATCTTAAAGTATTTGGTTGTACATCTTATATTCATATTGATGCTGATCTGAGAAACAAGCTTGATGCAAAGTCTACGAAAATGCATTTCCATTAGGTATGGTTTGATAAGTTTGGGTATTAGTTTTGGAATCAATAAAAATGAAAAGTCATTAGAAGAAGAAATGTGATATTCAATAAAAAAAGGCCATGTACAAGGACAAGGTGGAAGAGCATGAAGGCAAAAAGGGTTTTATGGAAATTGAGGATTTTTCTGAGGGTGAAGTACTAAGAGAAGAAGACAATGAGATGCCAGAAGAAAACCAACAAATGGAGCCTGAAATACCTACTTTAGAATTATGGTCTTCAAGAACACCTAGGAACGATTCTCTCATTTGTTGTTTACAGATGAGGGTGAATCAAAATGCTATGATGAAGCATTAGAGGTTGGTGAAAGAACCAAGTGGAAGCATACCATGGATGAGGAGATGAAGTCCTAGATTACAAACCAGACTTGAGACTTAGTTCCACTACCCAAAAGAAAAAAGGCATTAGCCAAAAAAAGGGTGTACAGGTTAAAGGAAGAGCATGATGGGAGTAAGAGATACAAGGCTACGCTAGTTGTAAAGGGTGTCAACAAAAGAAAGGTGTGACTACTCTGAACTATTGTCTCCAATTATGAAGATGACCACTATATGAGTGATACTAAGCATTGTGGTAGTGGAAGATCTACATCTTGAGCAGTTAGAAGTGAAGATAGTTTTTCTCTATGGTGACTTGGAAGAAGACATCTACATTAAGCAGCCACAAGGATATGAAATGGAAGGCAAGAAGGAAAAGTTGTGCAAACTCAGAGACTGGGTATAGAAGATCCATGAAGACCATTGTTTCTATTTCAAAACCTTCGATGACAGGTACATTATATTACTTTTGTAAGTGGATAATATGTTTGTGGCAGGATCAAACATACATGAGATAAACAACTTGAAGAAGCAATTATCAAGGGTGTTTGAGATGGACTTGGGAGTAGCAAAACTGACTCTTAGGATGAGAATCATGAGAGACATGAAGAACCATAGGTTGAGATTGTCTCAAGAAAAGAATGTTGAAAAGGTGCTTAACAAATTTAACATGCAGGATGTAAAGCTAGTAGATATCCCGCTGGCTAATCACTTTAAACTCTCCTAGGAAGATTCTTCTAAGACTGAAAGGGAGAAAGATTATATGCCTAGGGTTCTATATACTTCAGTGGTGGATAGCTTGATGTATGTCATGGTTAGTACTAGACTGGATATAGCTCAAGTAGTGGGAGTGGTAAGAAAATTCATGAAAAAACTCGAAATGATGTATTGGGAAGCGGTTACATGGATCTTAAGATACTTGAGAAGGACCACTAATAAAAATTTGAGTTTTTGAAGGAAGGAAATACAACTACAAGGATATGTAGACTCAAACTTGTAAGATGATAAAGATAAGAGGAGTATGATGGGGTATGTGTTTACTTTGGGGGATACAACAGCCAGTTGAGTGTCTCAACTACAGAAGATAGTTTTGCTTTCCTCAGTGGAAGCATAATACATTACAGAAATGGAGGTTAGCCAGGAATTGATTTGGTTGTAAAACCTAATGAAAGAGTTGGCAAAGAATCAAAAGAACAACAGGTTTTTTAGTGAGCCAGAACATTATTCATATTGTGAAAAACTCAACCTTTAATGCAAGGACGAAGCACATTGATAGGAGGTATCAATTCGTAAGGTTTCTCTTAGAGGAACAAGTGTTGAAGTTGGAAAAGATCCATATGGATGAAATTCCAACAAAAATGCTTACCAAGGTGGTGATAGTTCAAAAACTATAACTATACAAAGTTTCAGTTGGTCTTCATGAGTAAATATGAAGAAGAAGAGCTGTAAGAGATTTAGGTCTCATCACAGGTGCAAGAGCTAAACAATGGGAAGAGAGTATTAGTCTCAAAGTAAAAAATTGTTTATGTAGAGCCTGATGTAGTTAGAGGAGCACAGAAGAAGATGTTGAAAGTTTGGATTAATCCGAATCCAACACTAGCTGGACCGATCCGGACACATTCTAAACTATGTAGGTGGAAAATAGAAAGTAGGTAGACCAATTCGATTTTGAGTCGGACCAATTTGACCTAGGCCTTAAACCGATCCAAGGTATTTCGGATCAATTTGGTGGTGGAAAACCAGTTGCGAATTGGAATAGAAGTGTAAGTGCATGTGTGGTACTTGTTAATTCCATGACAAAAAGGGTCTAAAGGGTGTGATAAGTCAAATGTAATTTTTGTTGTATGTTTGAGTCATTGTTGAGTATGTTAGTCTTAGTCTGGTACTACTTGTGAGTGGAACATCACATGAAGCCAACCACTACTAAAGACTCCCAAGGACTCCAGATGCAGATTAGCTCACTTTCAAGCTCACAGGTAAAATATAGGTAAAAAGACTAGGACCAAACCCATGACCTAGCTATGGCTAGGATTCGACCTACCCGAGCTTAGATCTTTCTCTCTTAATTGCTTAAAAAGTAATTAAAAATAACATATTTTTTAAGAGCCAAAAATGAACTTTATAGGCAAAATTTTAGGCAAAAGAGCATGAGAATAGATTGGGCAGAACAAGGTGGATCGAGCCGCTTGTTTTAGGCAGATTGAGTCATCGGATCGGGCCGTCCAAAATAGGCAGATCGATCTAGATCTTTCAAGCACTACTCATTACGTAGGGTAGTGAGTGCCAGGATCGGGCCATCCAAAATGGATAGATCAATCGAGCCTCTAGATCAGGTTGTATGTTTTGGGAGGATCAATCCGATGGTGTTAAAATTAGAAAATTTTCCAAATTTTCTCCTATCAATGGCTAAGATTAAATGTCTGTTGGGACTAGGGTTTTGCACGAAATTGACTCTATAAATAAGCATATCATGTTGTACAAGAACCCTAAGAAGGTTACGAAAGAAAAGTGGAAAATATTGAATATCCTGTGCAAGCTCTGTTAAGTTTTCTCTTTAGTGTTTTATTCACATCTTTAAGAGAGGAAGGATTAGGTTTCCCCTACCTTAGAAAACTCTGAAGATCTAAGAGTTAGAGTCTAGAATTCTTGAATTAAATATATACTCTTCGAGGAGATTGAGGAAAAGGGGTTGAACCATATTGTCACATCTCATCTCAACTTCATCTTCAACTTTGGAGCTCTCATTGGAGTCACTGGAAGTTGTGTTGACCTCCACCATAGTCACTATAGGTGTTTGTATCATCTGTCGTAGCCACCAGACGGATTAGACTTATAATGAGTTGTTCTCGTGGGTAGAGTAAGTCATTTCAATTTTCTTAATTTTATCTATGATAAAAGCACTCTATTAATAAAAAACAATAGCTCAGTAAGGAGCTTTTAGAATAATGGGCGTAGGTTAAGAAAACGACTGGACCACTTTAAAACATTATGCATAGTGTGTGATTTCTTGTATTGTCATCTTCTATTGCATTAATCTAATTATTGAACTGTTAGATCATAAATTAATTAATTAATATATTTATAGTAGATCAATCTCTTAAAATTGAACCAAATAACTCCATGTTGATTTAAATATTTTGTGAGCATATTAGTAAAAACCAATTTAAGTAAATTGCAACCTTCATTTAATCTCACAACTACTCCAAAAACATTATTTTTCCTTAAAAAAATTTGTGGTTGTCTAGTTATGCAAAATTAAAAAGGGTTGGTGTATGGTGAAAGTTAAAATAATCACAATATAAAATTTAGGGACATTCTTATTCACCTCCTCTAGGAATTTCAAGAAGGTCCGTGGAGAAGAAGGATTATTACCAAGTTCAACTTCTATGATAAATAATGTCTTTATTGTTGTTTAGGGTTAGATTCAGCTTGAAAGAGAGTGAAAAACATGTAGTTTGTGAGAGATTGAGAGCGAACTCTTGTATTCTTCCAAAGATAGTGAAGCTTTCTCTGCAGCTCTGTGGTTTTTCTCTAACTTGAGGTTTTCCACATAAATCTTATGTTTTTGTGGTGTGCTTGTGGTTTGATTTGTTTGTTCTTTGATTATTATTTGTTTTCATCTTATTGGTTTGATTGGTATAGGCTTTTGGCATAATCCCACAACAAATACTTTCATGTAAAATTTTATTGCCTATACGTACTATTCATGATGAAAAAACATTCAAAACTCATGGCTATGTATTACCTTAGTTAATAATTCGATAAAAAAAAAAACATCAAGTCGATATAGGAATTTAAAAGAAATGCTTCTAGGGTTATCTTTCTTTTGTTAATGTGTTTATTTTTCTTCTTTTTTATGTATTAAAAAATTGGGAGCAAATGTATACTATAATTTTTATACAACATAATTATGTGTATTGTATTGAATATATACACATATATAAATAAAATTAGATTTATAATGTGCACATATTAAAAAAGCTTTTATTCAACCATATTGATCTCATGTCTTTCAAAATCTATATTATTTTGTCTATCATATGTGTTGGTGCAATGCAATCCTAATATTCCATGTGATGATATATAGGCCTAAACCACTCATGATCTATGTAATAAAGAATACTACAACAGAAAATGAATCAATAATCACACATAAGACAAGGATTTTACATGGTTTTCCCAAGATGAGAACGTCCACAAGAGATCCATTCTTCACTATATAAGAAAAGTTAAAGATGTACAAAAACACACCAATTATGGATGAAACCTGCTTGCATAAGGGGTATTTTAAGCAAGGAGGAGAGGGGGTTCAAGTCCCTTCTTCTAAGGGATAGAGATTGAACCTTTAATCAAGGCTGAGGTTAAGGGTTCAAACCCCTCCTGCTCCTAGCTTCATCGTTTAGTGTCAACGTGGGACGTGCATAAGCAATCCACAAGCAGTAAGTAGAAAGCAATGGTGTTTCTGCCAATATATATAATATGTTTGAGTTTGTTACAAAAACTACCTAAATAACTTACAAAAAATATTAACTAAAAATTAATTAGATTATTTGGACAAAAATTTCCACTAACTAACTATCAAATATCAATACCATGAATGTTGTCAAGACCCACAAAAATGATGATGAATCTTAATAAATTTAATAAAATTGGAGATTTTAAGATAAAATTTGGACTTAGATTCCAAAATCCTCTAAAACAGAAAAATATCAATGAATGTGTCAAATTTCAAACCCCAGATCAACTTAAAAATCCAAAGAAATTCAAATCTCACCTCTCAATTAGTGTTTGGATCCTAATCCCTTTAGATCATATACCAAAAGAGCAACAACAATCCAAAGACACCCAATAAGAAAAATGCAACATGGGAACTCATGATTAAACATATTGTCAGCACCTAATTTTGGCATGGCTCGTAGGACCAATGCTTCTTTCCAAGTTAGTAGATGGGTAGCAACAATCTCCTAATCATGATTCACATTCCATCTTTTGAAAGCCAAATTGAGCCAAACCTTTCCAATCAAATCTTCTTTCCACTCCTATCCTTATTTATTTGTTTATCTCATTATTATTATCTTCTCTCACTCATCTGCTTCCTTTTGTTTATCTAACTATTGTTATTAGTTTTAGAATTATAAGTCAAAGAATAGTCTGAGAAAATACCAAGAAGATTGACTCGAAGCCGGAATGACCAAGCCAAAGAGACTCGATCATTATTGAATAGATTCCGGGAAAACACTAAGAAGATGGACTTAAAGCCAAAGAGATTCAAGAATAATTGAAGAATCTCAAGTATCAAAGTGCAAGCTACCTTAAACAAAGCCAACTTTTGGTTCAAACGGTAAAATTTGTAAAAGTTGGTAAGTTGGATTTGGGGTGAACCTAAGGACAAAATACACTGTATAAATTGATTAGACATTGACCTAAACCCAAGGGAGAAGGCTCAAGATAAAGAACCAAAAAAAAGGGGAAAAATAGACCAAAACCTCAAAATTGGGCTGTTTTGGTCCTGGGGACCGGTCCTAGCTAAACCAGGACCGGTCCTAGGCCTGCCAAGGCACCAAGACCGGTCCCAAGAAAACAAGACCAGTCCTAGGCAGAAATTTTGAATTTTTTGAATTAAAAAATTGTCTCTAATGGCTATATTTTTTACCCTTTTTTTAGAGCCGTTGGAGGATGATTTGAACATCTTTTGAGCCTCTATAAATAGGGTATTGAGCTCCCTTAGTTTACACAACTCCTATGTATGAACACATAGTCAAATCCTTGTGAAAGATAGCCAAATAATGAACCAATAAGCCTATGATTTAAACCTTTGTTAGCCTATGACCTTGGGATATTTTCTACATAGTTAAACCTATTCAAGGTCCTCTATAAGCTTTCCAAAGTCTTGTTAGTCAAATTCTTGAAAGCAAAGAAATTGGTGATTCTATAGTCAAACTAGCCTACACAAGGGGCAACCTGAAGCAAGAAATTTTATTCTTCTACCATATTCACAACCTTCACCGAAGTCACTAAAGGCGGATTCTCTTCTCAATTGTCGGACCCAAGTGAACATTAGTCCATCGGAGTCACTAGATGGAGCATGCCCATCAAAGTCACTAGGAACGCACTTACAAGAGAGGATTCTCTAGCAATTGTAAGTAAATATCCAGTTTAATAATTTTTTTAAATAGTTTAGGAGATATTAATAAAAGTTAAATAGACTCAAAGTAGCCAGTTGGAGAGTGGATGTAGGTTTGGAGTGCTGAACCACTATAAATCCTGGTTTTGTGGATTGTTTCCATTCTATCTTTCCTTGTGTTTATACTTATTTCATTTATGCAATATATTCTAACATAATAAGTGACTCTAACTAAGGTTAACATAAAAGGATTAATCAAGCAACTTTAGGGAACTTATCAGCTCTGCTCCCGCTATGCTATAGGTAACACTATAGTGTATGATGAAGCCTCATGGTCTATGATAAGTTCATAGAAGTTTGATTTACTTATTAAAAGATTTTCGTTACATGTTAAAATAAAATTAAGTAAATTAACAGAGGGTTGAGTAATTGTTTAATAACTTTTAAATTATAAGGATCCTATTCACCCCCTCTAGGATCTTTGGATCACCATTTCGGTAATTTCAATTAGTATCAACGCTATGTTGCTCTTGATTGGGTTTAACCAACCGAGCTAAGGATCTCTGATTTTTGAAATGGCATAGGGATTTGCTATAAACTGACCTCCACTATTTGATGGTTCAAATTACACTTATTGGAAGGCTCGGATGAGCATATACCTTAGATCCTTGGAATCTAAGGTATAGAATTCTGTAGTAATGGATATAAAAGACCTAAGGATAAAGAAGAAAAAGATTGGGATGCCAATGAACAGAAAGCACATATCGCCAACTACAAGGCATTAAATGCTATTGTTTGTGCATTAAGCCATGATGAGTTTAGGAGAATCTCCGTTGTCCTAACTGCAAAGGAAGCATGGGACCTTCTTAAGGTTACCTATGAAGGAATTGATTGGCTTCCATATGAGACTTCAAGACATCATTAATGCAATGAGAGGACTTGGAGAAGAGGTTAGGGACCAAATATATATATATATATATATATTAAGGTCTTTACTTGAAAGCATAGTTATTAAACCCGAACCAGACATTGACCCGACAAAGAAGTTGGGTCACTGGTTCAACCAGTGGGTCATTGGTCAAACCACAAGGTCAATTAAAAATTATATATATAATATAATGAGTTGAAAAAATTATATTACAATTTTATATCTCATATTCTTGAAAATATAGTGTAAATAGACAAAAATGACATGCATAAAAGTGTATGGCAAAAATGAAAGTTTTGTTTAAATTATTATGCTTTGGTGATGAGAACAAAGCAATAGATGGTTCAATGGT
>JAOXJP010228120.1:0-11176 GCA_025762735.1 Platanus orientalis | reverse complement strand
CCCTATAAGTGATGTATCCAACATCACTCATAGCTATAAACATTCAGGTCTACAAAAACTGGATTATCAAATCTCTCCACACATTCCAATGTGTCTAACATCCTACTATGTTACTTGAGGGCCACATATCTCATCTCATGAGATCAAATAATTACCCATATAAAGAAACAAATACATGTGATGATAAAATAATTAATTAATTAATTAATCATGCCTATATTTTTTAAGTGAATGGCTTTGTTAAGACACATATTTCCAACAGGTTGGTGTCATGTCTCCTTGTTATGTCTCTGTTGCTTTATGTACCTTTATGGCATTACAAGCTCTCTTTTTTCTTATTTATTTGCAATGGAGATATGGGAGTGATTTTTTGATAGTCTGTATAGTCAGCGGTTAAAGACATTATTTGGATAGAATAATGCTTTCAGATGGTGCCCATACGGCCCCTGTTCTTGTAATGCATTCAATGCTTCACCTTTCCATTTATCCTCCAGCTTGCTCTTTCATTCGATGTCCTCATGCCCTATGACTCTATAATAGAAACAATATATTAGGAGTCACTCATATTTTATGTCTGCTTTGACCTCACATTTTCCTTCCTTCTAGGCTAAGAGGAAGGGTTTTAGTGGCTTGACATAGTCCAACTTGACCCAAACTCTGTAATATGGCATGAACTCTCCAATTTGTTGCTTTGTTTCATAAGTTATGACCTCTCCAATTTTCCCCACTGACCTTCTCAATGTTTCATCCTAGAAGTATTCCTTGGGGAGGTTGTAGAGTTGAATCTAGAACGAAGTTGGTCCAAATTTTATGGAGGCTGTTGGGGTCAGAGGAATCCATTCCTCTATTTGAACCAAGTGATTCTTGAAATTCCACGGCCCCTCATAGAGAATTCTTTCAAGATTACTGCAGTGGGGGCATTTAGCCACGAATAAGTTGTTTTGCATGATACCGAAGCTTACATCCTCTGAGACCTTCCAAGAATGGCCCATGGTGCGCAGGAACACCTGCATTTTTATTGGTTTATTGTGGATGAGTTTGAAGACAATGCTATCTCCCTAGTCCTCTTGGTTGGCATTGGTAGGAATATCATTTATGTCCACCCACAAATCCTCCATAGACATATATTTAACTCTCATTGCGAGGCCTTCAAGTTAAGGAGTCTTTGACGTGGAAGCTATCAATGCCATGGCATAACCCGAGCTAAACTAGTGGGCCTTCAGTCTATTAGGAACTACCTAGGAGTCAACAGCGAGATGATTGGGGTAATTAGTAAGGCTTAGGACTAAAGGGGATTTTCTCAGTTTTAGCTGGTATCAACCAGCTTTCTTATGGGGTGGGTAGGGTGTCTTGGTAGCATGTTGGTTAACGGTGGTGGCTGTCAAGGTTTATGGTTTAGGAATCCAGGTTAGATGAGTTTGTTAATACTTGAATGGCCCCAATACTAGTTGGACCTGAGCTGAATCAAAGTTATGTTGGGCTATATGGGAGGTTGTGGTTTACTAAAATATTTAACAGACCCAGATTGATTTATGGGATTGAAGCCAAGTGTAAGAGCTAAGTTCAGAGAAAACTCGCACTTCAAGTGAGAGGTAAGGGGACCGCACTCTATTTCGTTGTAGAAAATCTACTTTTCAAACCTAACAAATTGGTACCAAATTTACCCACAAACAACATGGAGATGTGTGCTCTCTCGCGTTGAAGAGATGCCATGGATGTTCTCTCTTTAAGATTTTACTAGAGATGCCTTTTTGGATTGAGTATCTTTGCTTAGTTTTGTCATAGGAAGTTTTATACTCAGGAGTGGTGTTTGTTTATTTTGTTGTGTTTCTAGAGTTTTTTTCCCCTGTCTTGCTATTTGTTTTTTATTCTTTCTAGTTTCAGTTTGTCTTGGTGCTATGGATGCAAAACAAGATAACACGGAAGTGGTGGATTTGTCTGAACTCCATCAAGCACATGAAGATGATGAAGATGAGCTATTATTCCAGCTACAGGTTTCATGCAATGTCACCCAACACGTTACAATGGCAAAACATTATAAGGATGGCCCTACGAGCAAATGATCTCTGTCTTCGCTTGTGAAACCACTCATGGGAAGACCACACAATAGGGAGTTATTCATTAAAGTTCTTTCCAAAGCTTGGTCCTAGTCTAAGCCGGTGGATATTTTCCATTTAGAAAATGGAAGCTATATAGTTATATTCTAATAGGCTATGGATTTTTGCAAGCTTTGGACAGATGGTCCGTGGCATTTTAATAAGAACACTATAGCTCTTGCTTCTTGGTAACTGGGGATAAGCCTTGAGGTGAAAGAGTTTAAGGAGGTGGAGTTTTGGACTCAGTTTAGGGGTGTTCCCTGAGATCATTTTACAGATGTTGCAGCAAAAATGCTTACTAAAAGGATGGGAAGCTTCAAAATGGTAGACCATAATGAGCAAGGTTTTCTTCACATTCGTATTGGCATCAATATAACAAAACCTCTTATTAAGGCTTTCAAACTTAAATGTGAGGATGATTTCATTAACCATGTTATGATCAAGTACCAACGATTAGGTAATTACTACTATTATTCTGGAATGGTGGATCATGAGGACATTGAATGCAAGTTCAAGTTTGAAGATAAGCGTAGTGGAAGGCCAATTGAGTCAATTCAATGTATTAGAGGATGGGCAAAGGATCTATGCATGGATTCACCAAAACACCATCAAGATGATAATGGGTTGTGACATTCAACTCCTCACCACTTTTTTAAACCACCATTAAAATCCTCTGCTAAAACTCAGTCATGTTCAGTTAAGGAAGAAAGGGTGAACTCAGTGGTGAGTCCACTCATCCCGAGTCATGTGTGAAATCTCCTTAGTGATATGGACGAGGTCGCTGATGACAACAACTACAATGCATTAATGGGAAAAAAATGTTCAGGTATGAATCTGATCTATGCTAGGTTGGACAAATCATTTCTCGATTAGATGAACCACAATCCAAAAACGGCTTCCACAAGCTCTTCGTTGAGGGCTATTGAATGCCTTAGACAGTCGTACATGCCTTTTCTCTTCGGGTCTCTTGAGATGGATGAGAATGGACAACTGGAGTTGTTCAACCAATCTCTGACACCCCGGTGGGTTTTAGCAACGTAAAGAAGCTGTGGGTAGTTCGCTTCCCTCCATTTTGGTGCAACTTACTCTACATGGGGAATCATCCCCTGAAACTTTCCCAAGAAAAGTGTCATTTTGGAAAGGTCTTGTCCTGGCTTAAGTGAAAAGCAAAAGGGGCTTCCTATGACCAGTTGGATGGAGAGGTTCTTGCGCCTCTAGTTTTCAAGGCGGGGTCGTCCGAGGTGGCTGAACCGGGGTCTACTATGACTATATTGGTTGGACCAAAACTTTCCATTCTTGCTCTTTATTCTAAAAAGTGCAATCTTGAGTTGACAATGTGGTAGAAGTTGGTCCTATGAGGAAGAAAACCCAATTGTTGGGAGTCTTCGAATGGGTTTCAAGGTGTCTAGTTGAAGAAGGTATCCCTTTCTTGAAACATTCTTGTTCGGAGGGGGAGGTTACGGCTGCTTTTCCCCCAAGTACTAAGAAAGCAAAAGGAGGAGTAAAAGACGTGATCGAGTTGACTTCGAGACGTGTTAGTGATGGTTATGCTGGTGGGTCAGTTGCTATTGTTGAGGAGGAGGATGTTACAAAGAAACGAATTAGATCTCTCAAAGTCTAGGACGAGATGCCTAGAAAGTCTTTCCATCTCTGCTATGGGGGATGGAATGAGGTAACTCTTACTCTAATATTTTTATGCTCTACATGTTAAACTTCAATACGTATGTTTTTCTTTAGTTTTCTTTCTCTATGGTAGTTTTTTTGTTAGAATTATATGGGGATAAAATGGAAGGTCTATGACTCATTTCATAGGGTTTTCTAGTAACCATAAGAGGAAACTATGGACTTTAGATAAATATCATCTGGTAAAAGAAAGATTATGTTGGCCCACGCATGTTTATAGAGTATAGCCCAAAAATAGTGAGTGGTTTTTTAATTTTGGAACAAAGCCGCTCAAAAGTTTTGGGTCCATGCTTGGTCGTGCATCCATAGCCAAATCTCTTCATGGGCGTTTTTCTCAATTGCTGGTCTAAACTGTATAAGTAGATGGAAGAGGGTTTCCTGTGCCTCCTAGGGGACGGCATACTGATGCAAAAGTTACCACAATTTGCTACGTTGTAGACTGTTTAAGTTAGTAGGCTATGAGGTTTTCTACTTGACCAAGTTATTAGCAACTAGGTGTTTTTCTCGTAGAAGAGGAACAAACCATAAGGGGTATGCTAAAGAAGGGTTGTTCAAATCTACTTCTCTCTTTCGTTTGATTAGGTTTCTATCTTTGGGATTTTCATTTTAGAGAATGGGACAAGTTTTAGTCGTCTCCTCTTTTTCTTTTTCTCCCCTTTTATCCAAACTCTCTGAATGGGTTCCGGTGTCTATCCCAAAACAACACCTCGGTGATCCATGAAGATAACCACTTAAAACTATTAACGAATCAGGAAATCCCTGATAACTAGAGCACTTTGGGCTATGATTCAGTCCAGAAACCTGCAAATTGTGTTCTTATAGGAAAGTAAATGTCAGAGGGATTTTTTTTATTTTTTATTTTTTGAAAAAGTCTAGTTTGAGGAAATGTTGGAATTTGAAAGCGGTTGTATCTATAGGACTTTCGTGTAGTTTAGTTTTGTTATGGAACAGGGATGTGGAAGTGAGGGTATCTAATTTAAATCCAAGATTCGTGATAAGGAGACTAATATTTTTGGAGAACTATTTTTGTGTATAGGGAGCCCTCTAAGGATTTGAGACTTGTTTTCTATGATCTTATTATAAAAAAGGTGACAAATACAGTGAGGCCGATTCTATGTATTGGAGACTAGAAATGCATTTAGGATCACGAGGATAAAGAGGGGGTGTGCATCCCTAATTAATGCATTAGAAGAGCCCATAGAGTCCTTGATGATGGCCAGTTAATGGATATGGGCCACCATGGGCCTCATTTCACCTGGGTTGACAAGCAAAGTGAGAGTAGACACATTAAGGAAAGATTCAATTAGGCAACCATTAATGATGAGTGGAAATCTCTTTAGTCAATAGTGTGCTTAGAAAATTACATTATTTATGGGTTAGACGATAGTTGTCTAGTCTTGGATACCTCTCATATTTCTGACCACCTTCCAAGACCTTTCAAATTTGATTGGGCCTGGACTAGCCACCCAAATTGTAAAGAGCATATCCAAGTTGTGTGGATAGCAAATTCAATTTAAATAGCTTCATTAAGTTCAAAATTAGACTTAATGCTCTCTCCCCATCTCTTAAAAGATGGAACAAGATAGTGTTTGGGAACATTGACTAGAAGATTCAAAAAGCCATGCTAACCTTGATAATCTCCACTTATGTTATCCTAATGAGGATACTTTAAAGTTGATTAGGAAGGAAGAATCTGATTTAGACGATTAGATCCATAAAAGGGAGATCCTCTGGGCACAAAAATCTTGTCTCAATTGGCTCAAATAGGGTGATAGAAAATCAAAAAATTTCCATCTTACCACAATGATTAGAAGAACTAGAAATAGAATTGTGTCCATTAAAAAGTTCAATGGGATTTGGGTTAAGGGTCAGGAAAACATTCAAAATACGGCTAAAGACTATTTTTCTACCCCTTTTGAGTCTAGTAATCCCTCTCAAGAGCAAATCGTGAGTATTACTGAGAATGTTTACCTATTCCTCTTGACTGAGTCAAAGGATTTGTTGGATAGGGATTTTAGCAACGACGAAATTAGGAGAGTTGTTTTTTAGATGGGAAAACTTAAAGCTTCAGGTCTTGATGGGTTTCAAGCTTGTTTTTATCAAGAATATTGGGAGATTGTTGGGGAGGATGTCGTTGCATGGTCCAAAAAATTTTCAATCAAAATGTCAATTTATCCTTTATAAACCAAACATTTATAGCTCTTATCCCAAAGCTTAAAATTCATGAATCTATGGTGGACTTTAGACTCATTAGTTTGTGCAATGCTTTCTACAAAATCATCTCAAAGACTTTAGCCAACAGACTGAATGAGGTTTTCTTGAGACCATCTCCCCATGTCAAAGTGCTTGTGTAAAGGGTAGGTAGATCTCGGACAACATTCTTATTGCCTATGAAATTCTTCGGTTTTTTAAAAGATAAATCGTGCAACCATCATATGGCTATTAAGCTTGACATAAGCAAGGCCTATGATAGGGTTGAATGGGATATGGTTAACTCCATGATGGAAAAAATTGGTTTCAATCAAAGATGGAGGAAGTGGATCCAAGAGTGTATGACTTCGGTTAGATATAAGGTCCTCATCAATGGTTCCCCAGGTCAAGAGATTTTCCCCACTAGGGGCCTTCATCAAGGAGATCTTTTATCTCCTTTTTGTTCCTTCTGTGTGTTGAAAGTCTATCTGCCTACTTGATTAGTCTTGAGAATTCCCAAAGGATCTCTAGGATAAGGATATACTAACTAGTCCTATTATTTCACATCTTCTCTTCGTAAATGACTACTATATCTTTGCAAAGGTTATCCCAAAAGAAGCTGAGAAAATTACAATTGTCTCCTTACTTTTAGTAAAGCTTCTGGTCAAACTATAAATCATGAGAAGTCCGAGGTGATCTAGCCAAAATACTCCTTGGCAATTTAAAAGATTGATGGGGGTATTCTCAATATAAAACAAGCTCAAAACCTAAGCAATTATTTGGGTCTTCTCTCTTCTATCGAACAAAACAAAATTGTCTTTTTTTCCTACATTGAGGAAAAAGCTACGCTTAGGATTCAAGGATGAAAAGGTAAACTTCTCTCTCATGTGGGTAAGGAGATTCTCATTAAATTGGTGGTGTCTGCTATCCCTTCTTACACCATTTTTTTTTTTATCCCCAAAACTTTTTGTAATAACATCAAGCCTAATCAATGTAAATTTTTGTGGGATAATGGGGATCGACAATGATAAGAAGATCAATTTGGTAGCTTAGGATAAGATGTCGGAGAGTAAATGTGGGGGGGTATGAGTTTTTGGGATCTCCATCACTTTAGGATCCTAATAGGTTATGGGTCAGACTTTTAAAATCTCTTTATTTTGTCAGAAGGTCCTTTTTTACTATAAAATGCAAAAATATCTGGTCTTGGGCTTTAAAAAGTATCATGCGGGGAAGAGATCTTCTGTCTAAAGGGCTTTGTTGGAGAGTGGATAATGGGAGCAATATTGACATTTGGAAGGATTTGTGGATCCCAAATGCACAAAAAATTAGATTATCCCCTATCCTGCAGGATCCCCCTCAGTTTCATAAAGTTGACCAATTGATTGACCCTGTCTCTAGGGAATGGAATATTTAGGGTATTAGAAATATCATTTTCCAAGAGGATTTTGATAGCATTTTTAGAATCCCTATTCCTATTGCCAATATGAGTGATAAGTCATATGCTTAACTCTTCTTCTATTGCTTTTTGGACGTTGTTTGAATCAAATCTTATGTTTGGGACCTTTTTGAAGCTGGTTGGACGGAACAACTTTTTGGCTTGGAAGCCACCAGAAGAAGAGTTCTTAAAGATTAACTTTAATGGGTCTTTTTGTGTTTCCACTTGGAATGGTGGAATTGGGGTCATGATTCGTGATTGGCGGGGCTCTTTTGTGCATGCTAAATTGGATAGATGTCTTACGGCTTCTCCTTTGATGGCTAAGTGAAGGGCAGCTCTTTTGGCTCTTTCTATAGCCCGGGATTTGGGGCTATAGCATTTGATCCTTGTGGGTGACTCTCTTGAAGTCATCTCCCTCCTTTTGGATCTCCATGGAGTCTCCTTGGACCATTAGTAATAGCATTTATGACTATCTTAATCTTTTTAGTTGTTTTGTTGAAGTTAGATGTATTCATGTAAAGCGCACTGTGGCTGACCGTTTGGCCAAGTATGGCACTATGTCTAAATCTTGTGAGGTTTGGTCGGATAATCCCCCACCTTGGTTGGTGGATGATCTCAACTATGATTCGGCTGACTTGGAGCAGCCCTCTATTGCCTAATTAATTTAAGTTGCATAGTTTATCAAAAAAACAAAACAAAAAAAAAAAAAAAATTGGTACCAAATTTTAAGCCTCGGCTTTGGTCAACATTGGAAACCCGCAATATTCGGAGTGTCTCAGCGATTGGAGGCACCAGCTGGCAGCTGCCACATGCGAGGTCCCTGATTTAAATCAGCAGATTGTTGGAGAGAGCTCCTCACTAAATTGCAATTCCTTGGATGAGTACCCCCGACCCAAGCTGTTGCGCAAGCCATACGAACCAGTCCTCTTTCAGTTGCTTCCGCAATTAGTACGTTGAGACTGGTCGTGCGTGCTCATGAGTGGGGTCATTGAAAACAAGTCCACTAATAATTTACCATCATCCTATATTTCTCATGCCATTCAGAAAAAGGGTCTTGAATTGATAGTTAGGATCATTTCAACTAGTGCAAATTTTGGACTCTACAAACGTAATTATAGTATCATAGGCTGATAATTGCACGGTTATGATGTCCAAATTGGATTCTTACTCTTGCTTTTTCAACCAATTTGAAATTGAGAGTTGCTAATCTCCAATGAAAAAGTAGCTTATATGTATAAATGATAAATGTCAACAACCCACTCAAGTTAATAGTTCAGGGGGATTAAAAAGTCCTAATGATATTTTATCACAAAGGATGTACTACGAATTCTGAGAGCTGGTAGAGAAGGAAAAGTTATAAGATCGATATTATAATTAATAAATTCTAGCAACTCGACATCAATGTTCTCAAAACAGTAAGAAATCAATATTCAAAGACCACTTGATGGAATTATCCCTATTTGCTCCGTTTAACAGCACGCCTTCCTTGACCCTTCTTCGGTGGACCCTTCCCACGGCGCTTCAACATTTCGAGTTTAGATAAGCGCCTGCCAAAATAATTATATAGACTTGTCAGACATTTCAGAAGTGTTTGTTTAACAGAAGAATAAAGCGTCACCAAGGATGGATAATCATATCTTGAATATAAAAGCTCCCTATCAGTGTGAATGTAAGAAAATTATGGAGGGTATCACGAAAAATAAGAATCCTGGTGAGGAATTGACTTGGATTATATCAAGACATCCAGGTTGAAATCATGTACAGTGTTGTTGACACAGCTTTATTTATTTATTATGATTGATAACACAAGATAAATATATATTCATTAATGAAATAAAACTGTACAGAATAGGAAAAAAGAGTTCTTTTTTCAATATGCTCCACAAAGTTCACCTCATTAGAGACCAAACAATAAAGGACAGACTGCTATTTTAATCTAATGTTTGAAATAGGGAACTATTTCAGATAGGCTTCCTGTAACTTTACAATCTAAAGAAAACAGACTGTGGACTGAAAATTTTCAATGTCAAGAAGAGAATGAAAGCTGCTACATTAATCTTCTTTGCATTAATACCCCTAGGAACAGATTCTAAACTTCTAATACTTCCATTGGGAACAAAGTTGTCATTATGCAACTCAAACTAGAAGAAAAAATAATACAACTAAAGACCAATAAGTAAGCAGAGTAATGTTTACACATTGAAATGCAGTAAGTATAGAACTTTGCACTCTCGTTCTAAGCAAGTTTAGATAATCTATCAAGAGGAAGAAGATTCATCATGATCAATGAAATGTTTTTGTAATGATAAGCCACTCTCATCTGACAATGAAAATATTGAGTAGATGGGGCATCTAGTATACATCTTCGCCCAACAATCCATAGGTAGCAACTCAGTTCATTAAAGTACAGAAATTAAATATATGAATTTTCCACAGGCTTTACGGCCACTTGATGAAAGATCAAAGGACACACGATAATATTTTCAGGTAAGGAGAATACATTCATAGAAAAACAAAGAAACCCCCAACACAAGTTATGCAAGGTGACCAAATAAATTAAATAAAAATAACCAATTACAAGATATTAAGTGTAAACAAAAAAAAAAGAGAAAACCATCACCATGGCCAAACAGTGGCCTGACTAAACCAACTTTACAGACCAATAACCCTGCTTCATTCATCAATAGAGCTGTCAATCAGGCTGGGCTGAGCCAGGCTAAGGTCTGCCCAAACTCAGCCCGAAATGTTTTACCCGAACCCGAACTCAACCCGAATAAAACTTCAGGCCTAAAAGTTGAGCCCAAACTCAGCCCTTTTTAAAACAACAGGCTTCATGCAGCCCGAATAAAACTCTTTTCTTAATTTTAAGGTTGATTTTAGGCTCATTATTGCCCTTAAATGCATATTATATGAGTTTTTTTTTTTTTTTTTGAACAGTTGACACTAGACCTCTTTGATGATAGTAAATTTGTTAAAAATATATGGATCCAAAAAGAATTATATATATATATATATATATATGCCCTAATATCAGCATATAAATAAAATTATTATTTGCTAACTAGTTCGGGCTGGGCCTCGGGCTGAAATTGAGCCTACCCAAACTTGGCCCAAATAAAACTTTAGGCCTAAAAGTTGGGCCCAAACTCAGCCCAGCCCGAAATTAGGTTGGCCCAGCCCGATTATTTGTCAAGCCGAATATGTCAGGCTTCGAGCAAGCCTGACCCAATTGACAGCCTTATTCATCAATTAATGAGGTTCTATTTAAAGAACCATAGTTTTACACCGTGATGCCCAAAATAAAATAAAATCTCTAGCCTTGAGGAACATTCAACCTTGGTTCAGTGGAGTAGTTGGACACTCGGTTATTTCTCTCAAGCCAAATAGCCCAAACCACCACTTCAAGGCCAATCTCCGTGAATCTTATTCCATCTTCAAGAAGGCAGCAGACCTCCAACATTGAAAAACATTTCAAAGATCCCGAGGAATAACCCAAACACTCTCAACATCGTTTGCCATGCTTCTAATGAATATTTACAATGAATCAACAGATGATAAATCTTTCATCTTCCTCGTAGTAGAACAAACACACATACTTGGAGACAGAAGCCCCTTCTTTTTCAGATTATTTTGCGTTAAGATTTTCCCAATGACAGCTGACCAAACCAAGGTTTCTCCTAGAGTTGAGGAATAAGATGCTGCAGCGACACCTCAATATAGAGTGGTTTCACTTCTCGGCATCGCACTTTCTAAGTGTACGGGGGGGGGGGGG
>JAOXJP010228119.1:0-11176 GCA_025762735.1 Platanus orientalis | reverse complement strand
CCTTTAGAGTCTATCACTAGGGTAATATTAATTTTAAAAATTAAGTGTAAGGTAGTTAAAATTTAGAAATAGTCCATCTTATTTTACTTTATTGGAAATTCTTCTTGTAATTCTTATAACAAAATTGATAAAACAGAAGGGCTGTATCCCAAGTTATTTTTTTTATGAATTTTTTAGTTGAAATGGTTTCCTCTTCCACTCTTACAGTTGTAGCTGTAAAAACCCTAGGATCAGCTGTAACTGATTCTAGAGCTTCCCCATCGGTTGGAACTGCTGGGTTCTCCTTCCCTGGTGTGAAAACAACAGAGTAGAGTAGCTTCAACCTAATTCCGGGCCCATTAACTGCAGGAATCAACAACTGCAAAGTTGTTGAAGGTACTATAAGAATAGTACTTATAGTACCTGAACAAAAGATTGCATCAAAAGGATATAAATGGAAAGAAATTTTCAAATTGACCAACAAAAAATTTGTAAAATTTAACATCTGTCATGTTTCATCTTAATTTTGCATGATCAAAGGATAATTTTTTATGTCATTTGCTATTACAATAAGCATACTATTGTTGTTATCTCCATCCTCCTTGCACAATATATGACCCAGAAATATCAAATGAAAATACAATAAGCATTCTGTTGTTGTTTTCTCCATCCTCCTTTCACAGTATACAAACCAGAAATATTAAATGAAAAATAACCCAAACAAGCAAGCATGCACATGAACTACTCTCAAAACCAAATACAAAAATATAGTGAGTAAAATAATATCCATAATCCCTAAACATTGCCAATTATGCTTCTTGGCACACAATCACTGAAGATGGGGATACACACTAAAGTAATTGCATTGGCCTAAATTTCACAACTCTTCTAATAAAACGTGATCATACCATCAATTCTTTTATAAACTATGTGTGAGCATCAATGTTCTGTCAAACATATGAAGAATGACATGTGCTGTACTAAAAACTGTTCAGATGGACCTGCCGATGCTCTTTTGACAATAAGCAAATGAGTTCAGTTTTTCTTATCTAGTAGAATACTGCATAAAGGTTTCCTATCATCCAGAGAAGGAGAGATGTAGATATTAGAGAAAAAACGGGTCTGATAAATACCAAGCTTACAATTGTGGCAAAGAAAGAAACATACCATTCAACTGCTGTGCAAGAAACTACAGAAAAGTCAGTAAAACACAAGAAAGCAGCATGCCTTGAAAGAAAAAAAAAATGCTCCCTATAGGAGACATGGTAAATCAACAATTATAATGTATGTATGTATGCATATATAAACAAGTAAAATTGAATGTGGATATCACAATATCAGAATATTACTCACAGATGTTTCATCAACCAAGATCGATGGCAATTTCTTCTCAGTCGCAATGACAACACCATTGGCAGCTGCAACCTCATAAAACAATATTTATATAATATTAATAACTTAAACCAATAAATAAATCAAAATTCAAACTTAGGTGATTTAGAAGCCAAATATAATGCTACATTAGATGGGGAAAACTGCCAAAATAGAAGTTTTGGAGCCAAATAGATTTTGAAATGGCTAAAAGTTTTTACATTTAAGTTATAGTTTTTTCTTTTTTCTTTTTTTCTTTTTTTTTTTTAATGGTAAGGAGATAATTTATTGACAATAGCAGCAAGATATAAAGAGTACAGAAAGTGCAAATCACTGCGAAGGTGATTTCAAAATAGAAATAAACAGCAGAGCAATGACAAAATTATAATTCCTCCTTCCAGAGAATCCCATTCGCCATCTTCAAAGGATGCCCAAACTGAAGCCCACTCAAAGAGACTTGTATATAGAAATCACCAACTCATTACTATTTATGAACTTTTTAAAAATCCTATTATTCCTTTCCTTCCACAATCACCAATAAATCGCCCCTGGTAATGCATGCCACATGGACATAGAAAGACTCCTAGGACCATAAACCCTCCAACTCATCATGAACTCACTAAAGAGCCTTGGAAAAACCTGGAGAATTTTGATATGAGAAAGGAAAAAGCCTCACACCATATTAGCCATAAAACAATGAATGAATAGATGACTAACTGATTCTGCCTCTTCCATGCATAGTATGCATCTATTAACCAAGTTCATTCTCTACTCTGGGGATGGTTTAGAGTTAGAATTTTATCCAAGAAACTATTCCATATGAAGAAAGATAGGATTGAATGAACTTCTCAATTTGTGAAAGAGATATGGTGCTATTTCCTAGACATTTTTGGCTCTTCTTTAGCTCTTCCCCAGGAGATTACAAACCTTCTATGGATTTGGAACTCTGGCTCTGTTTGATAAGAGGGATAAACTCCTTCGGAGAAACGTCCCCATTAAAGTAATTTGAACCATTTGGGAGGAGTGGAATCATAGAATCTTTCAAGACAAAAGGAGACACATCCGAGAAGAGATTGAGACAATTTCTATTTGAGTTGCACATTGGGCTTACCAGGAGGATATATTTCGAGGGATCACGACAGGCAGCCTTATTAGGAACCTTCCAATCATTACCATGCTTCTGAAATTGTAAATCCTTGGGTGTCCCCCACTTGGATCTAATTTAAAGCTAAATTTTGATGGGTGTTCCTTAGGTGATCCAGGTCCTAGCATAATTTGGTAATTTGACCTCTAACACCTCGGGTGCTTGTTTATTGTCTTATTTAGGCCTATGGGATTTGGGGACGCCATTTCTGCAGTGATGAAGGCTTTACTATTCGGACTATGGTTGCTACATTCAATGGATCTACAACAAGATGTCAAAGTGGAGGGACATTCAATGAATGTGATCAATTGGTTGAAAGAAGGCAAAAAGGGCCCATATAGGCCTTCTCATCTTGTCAAAGAAGGATCCTTTCTTGCTTCATCCTTGAACATCTCGTTCATTTGGATTCCAAGAGAAGCCAATTCCTTGGCGGATGGCTAAGCCAAGAGGGGGGGTGCATAGGGACTCCACATTTACAAGGCATATCATTGATAAGACTTCTTCGTAGCATGTTGTAGGGGATGTGCTCCCTCTTTTTCCTTGTCTATGTTTTGCTTTTTTGTGTTTTACTTTTTAGTTCTTTCTTTCTCTTTCTCATTCTCTTTCTCCTTTCCCTCTTCTTTCTCATGCTCTTTTTCTTTGTAATCTTGCTCCTTTTCTCAATAAATTTTCTAATAATTCATCCAAAAATATAAATATTCTCAATATTTGCCACCTACTTAAATCTTGTATGCAATCCAGCTCAACTATATTGCATGCAAAACTTGTGTAAAAAATGCAGTGGTGTAGCACTTCACCAAAGATGGTTACAATCAACTTGTAACAAATACCACAGGCAATTTCAACTATACAAAATTCTAAAATAAAGCACCTGCATACTTGTGTGTGTGGCAAGCTTCTCTTTCATTTCCAGGGTGGTAAGAGCCAAGCAAACATATGTTTGTTACATAGCGGAGACAAGTAGCAGGTATTTGGTTGCTACAATTGCTTTATTTTGAATACCTCAATTTTGCATGTTTCCTTGCTTTCAGAATTGGTAAGCATGCAATCAAAACGCATATCTTTTACATACTGAATGTCGGTCTATCCATCATATAGGTAAAGATGCACACAGTGAGGATGGCAGGCTAGCATCCAGTAAGCCCCAACGAGGGCGATGCTAACCATCCATACGACTATTATCTCCCATTAGTCATGTTCTTTTCTTTTTCCCTTTTTTTTTTCTTTTCTCTTTTTTTCTTTTTTCTTTTCTTTCTTTTTTTTCTTTTTTCTATAAGTAACTGACAAATATGTATTAAAAAAAAAACATAAAATGTCCAAAACAATAATTGAATAAAAAAAGTCCAAAAGAAAAAAGAAGATACCAAATTAGCCCAAGAAAAAACATCCCCAGCCCAAAGAAGCATTGTTCCTTTTTACCTCTATTAAATACGTCTCTCATATCACCATGCACCAATTTGTATGCACACCCATTGATTACAAAGTGAATCGATCTTGCATGGCAATAGCCCAAAGAAATACCAATTAAACAACCCTAAGCCTTAGATCACAAAACTTTCCAAAATCTATTGCTTGATTATAAAGAGCATCAAAAGGTGCCATTCCTCAAACAGTTGGAATTATCCACTGTGGCTTCTTTTCTTTTTTTTAAGTAACAAAAGCTTTATTTAACAGAACATAAAAAGATACATGATATACAGTTCATGATAAAGAACTACAAACAAAACTCTGGAAAGTTGTCCCCTTTAAACATCAAATGTAACCCAGCCCCCATTTAGGCTCATATTGTGATTTTGGAACATGATAAAAAGTAACTTCCAGCTTGTTGTGCGGAAACCTAGATTTGGATCGTGCGCAGCAATAATAGAAGAAAGAAATTAATGCAAACAGCAATCACACAAAGAAGAAGACGATTTAACGTGGTTTGGCTTGAAGCCTACGTCCACGGGCAAAGACGGCAAAAGAGATTTCACTATGAGAAACCAGATATTACAATGAGGTGCAGCTGTCCCTTCTATTCCAAGATCTTACTTAAGTTAGGAGAAGAAAACCTGCCCTAAAAACCACCACGAAACCCTACTTTATTAAGTAGGTTTACAGCTCAAATACCACTTGCCAAAACTGGCATCTTTGGTGGTTCCGACTTCTGTGTGAATATCCAACACAGCTCTCATGAGAGCCGTGTGAATTAAAGACACCATCTCAGCACAGCTCATGTGCAATGTTACATTGATTGAACAGACTGGATGAATGGGTAAATGCATTGGTACTTGTATAGACTTTACTCCCTACCATCACTAGTGGCACAAGCCATGTTATATTTCCTTGGAATGTACCAGCATTTCTCAGTTGTTTTTTTGCACTTTTTTTCAAATAAAAAATGCATGCTTGCTTGTTTCAATCTTCTTTAGAGCACTTTGATAATATACTGCATATGTGATTCCCACAAAATAACATGAAATCACACATAGAAGCAGGTTAGCAAACATCTCACATCACATTTCTATGAAATTATGATGATTGTTATGTCACACGGTTTCCTCTTCAACTGAAACTGGCAACAATCATTGCAAAAGCCAATCTGCCAGAATGCGAAGACTAATAACCCTTAATATACTTATAATAATACTACAAGGGATTACATTTCGCAATTGGTTCGCACTCTTATCAAACCAGACCATCAAGCAAGTGGGCCTAACATATGAGATGTCTGGGACAAAAATCATCACTCTTATCAGACCAGACCATCCAGTAAGGCCTACAAATAAGATATCTTGGGCCAAAAATCAGTCTGATCGGATGATTTTAACTGCACAATAAATACAGTCGTCAATATTATTTCTGGCAACCCAAAATGGTACAGTTTGTCCAACGGTTACTGTCATCCGATCGAGCAGGTTCTTAACTGAAAATACCTTCCAGATAGGACCTACCGATTGGATACTTGTAAAAAGAAAAAACCTAAGCCAGACTATGGGTGATTTAAAGAAACTACTCCACATCTCGAAACCTCAAAACAAAAACAAAAATCAATGAGATGATGCTGAAATTACAGTGAATCAAAGAAACTAATACCGAATACGAAAAAAAGAAGAAGAAGAAGAAGAAAGAGAGTGAGATACCCTTAATCCCTAGAGATGTCTGGCCGGAACCGACCGCCATTAGGGCATATTCAATCTGAACTAGCTTCCCGGAAGGACTGTTTCAGTGTATAGATAAATAATAACCAGAGCAAAAAGATTATCAGGGAGAAAACGAGGGGGGGGAAACACGTAAATGCGAAGAAAAAAGGCATGCAGTACCTGAAAGTGGTGAGAGAAAATGAGTATTGGCTATCTCCCATGGCGTCAGAAAGAACTAAAGTAGGTCTACCTGTGAAAAGAGTGAAAGAAGAAAGATCGCGAGAGCGATTGGGAGAGAGGAACTATGAAAAATAGCGAAGACTGGTAAGCTGAGCATGGGTCGGGTCAGCCGGGTAAGGCTGAGCATGGGCTCGGGCTGCCCGACCCAGCCCAAAATTTAGCCCAAAAAGCCCAGCCCGAGCTAGGCCCGATAAGGGCCGGGCCCAAGTTGAAGGCCTGAAATTTATTATGGCCGGGCTTGGGCTTACCTCGGTCCAGTCCAAGGCCCAGCCCGAATCCTGAACTTTTATATATATATATATATATATATATATATTCAAAGCTAGTGGTGAGCTCCGAATGGGATGGGAAGGAGAGTGGAAGGTAGGGGCTGAAGTGGGGGATGAAAAGGTGAGAAGATTAAGATAGGAGCTTATGGGATTGAAGGGTTCAAGAGGAAAGAGATTAGGGGGTGTTCTTGTAGATGCTCCTATAGTGGGATCAGGAGCCGGGGGTGGGGGGTGTGTAACCAGGGAAGATGGTGGCTTCTGGGGATTTGCTTGAATTTGAGGATAAGTATATGGGGTGGGGAACAAGGAGTGGTGTTCTAAAGGGGAAATTGGAAAGGGCTGGTATCCAGGGGTAGGAATGTAGGGTAGGGGAGGAAGTGGTTGAAATACTGACCGGGCGGCTTCTCTGAGAGAAGATGAACTTGAAGACTGAGGAGAAGCAGATGTTTTCTCTTTTTGCTGGGTTTGTTCCAGGCTGCGGAGTTGATTTTCAAGATGTTTCTTTTCTACTTCTTTTGTTCTGATAAGCTCTGCGGCTTGGTAGTAATCTTTTACCATTCAGGCAATATGAGCTAACTCTGCTTTTAGTGTTGCTATCTTTACTCTGAGGTCTTAAATGAGTAAGTGTAGCGAGCTGAGCTGTTTGGTAACAGATTTTTCCATTCTAGTCTGACTTTCAAGGATCTTGGTAAGGACTTGATTCTGTTTAACAGCGTTTTTAGCTTGCCAATTGAGAGTAGCTTCAGCAGGAGAGACCCGCTTTGGAGTACCATCAATGTTCTTACCAGTAGGAGTCTTTATTTTCTAGGAATGCTTAGTATTTTGCTGAGGAAGTTCAAAGTCTTCCAAAGCAGGAAAATGCTCATTGTAAGAAGAGGAACTGGGAGAGAACATACAACAATCAATGGGAACTGGGACAGGAGCAATTGGGCCTAAGGGTGAAGCTTGGTGAAGGTTGGCTAGAGCCTTTTGATAATAGGGGGATAAGACTGGGGGAGTGGCTGAAGGAGGAGGTGGAGTTCCCCAATTATCAGGGGGAAGGGCAGGTGGTGAAGCTTTGACGGTGCGGGCTTTAGGGTAAAGGACATAGTAGTCAAATTTGCCTGATGGTTCTCCCAGAAGTCCAACTTCTGGATCTCCTGCTTCATATCTGTCTTGGAGCTTTTGTTGTGGTGTTCTCTTTTTCTTTGGTTTGGACAGATATTTTTGTTCAAACTCAAGATCTAACTCTACTTGGTATAAATCAGCATTGCAGGCTTCACATGTACAGTCACAATCTTGGTGACGAGACAATGGTGGTGTTCCTTGTTCTTCTACAGAAAGTATTTCTGACGGGCTCACTGGGCTCTGGTGGCAGATGATGCCCGAGACCAGAACTTTGCTTGGGGTTGGTCTTGTCAGAGGGTGGTGTTAGTAGCCTTGGGTGAGGTGACCATCTACCTTAGTGAGAGGTGCTAGAGACAGGTGGGAGGAGGTGTCGAGGAGTTTGTAGTACCACACTCACCTCCCCAAGTGATAGAGAATGAGGGAGCCACCAACCTTGGGGATGAGGGCACTGATGCCTCAGGATTTCTGGACAGGGCCAGAGACTACCGCGAGTGGTGGGCCACTCTTGTGGAGCCTCCGGTGAGTTTGTTTTGTTTTACTTTTGTTAATTTAGTTATTTTTTGAAAATTTGATCATATTTACTTATTTTTTGACAGGGTGCTACTGCACAACCTTCAGCGGAGTGAGCACCTCCAGCCTGATGAGGGAGGAAGAGGAGAGTGCCCTCGGCTGAGCCTGATTTGATGGGTATGGTGCCCGAGGTTGTGACCGTGGCTGGTTTAGAGGGTGAGGCTAGTGAGGTGCCTTTGCCAGAGGCAGAGCTTCTAGAGGGTTGGGTGCCCCTGATGGTGTGACTCAGGTATGTTATTGGTTCATTTTAAATTTATCTATAATTTTACTTGTTTTCTTTTATTTGACAGCATTGTGTACTTATACAGGTCTCGAGGGAGGTGTACCTGGGTGCACTCCGTAGGTTGGCCAGATGCTTTACCTTAGTAGGGCAGAGACATCAGGCTCATATGACTGAGGTGGAGGCCTTGAAGGCCGCCCACCGAGTGGAGGTTGAGGAGGTAATCATATTACCACTTGTTAGTTATGTTTATGCTTGTTTTTAGTTAGCTTTTGATGATCTTGACATGTGCATTTGGTTTTGCAGCTACGGAGATAGATCCCCATTTTAGGGGACATGGGAGGTGATGACAGAGACATCGAGGTGCCTCATGCTGAGGCCGAGGTTGAGCTAGTAGGGGGAGATCAGGCTAGGGGAGAGTAGCAGCCCGAGAGAGAGAAACCCATGGGAGAGCCCGAGGTTGGTGGGGAGCAGACTACAAGAGAGTCTGAGACTATTGGGGCTGAGACCCAAACAGTGCTGGTGCCTAGCGAGGTGGTGATAGTGACTCCTCTATAGGCTGACAACGGTCTCATTCCGGATAGATTAAGATGCGGTTACCTTCCTCCTCGTACTATTGACGAAGTCCGATATGGAGCCAGCCAATCATATACCCAAAGGAGGGTAAAGCACATGGCTAGGAAGGAGATTGTGGACTATGTGGGTAGCAGTTCCGAGGAGTGACTGTGGAGCTGGACTCTCTCTTTTTATTTTTGTGATTGATTTTTTTTAGAGGATGTACTTAAACACATTTTTTTGATTGATGAGTTATATAGATTAACCTGAGATGACTTTGTATAGTTACGATATTTTTATCTTTGTTGACTTTTGAAAGATATTGTAATTCAGATTAGTTTATACATTTTAGTCACTTGAAAATGACTTTTACTCATTTTCTTTGCTTTTCATGGTTTGATTTAATTAGGGAATGTCTACACAATTTGTGCTATCGCGTTTCATATATTAAGCAAAAGGGGTGAGAGATATTCAAATTTAAACAAGAAGGTAAAATCCAACCTAATTATCTAAAAAATAATTTGGACTAATTTTGTAAAGTCGGACATGAATTCTTGGTTCCATTTAATCAATCATGCAAGCACTCAATCAAAATCAAGGCAAACAAGCTTAAAGCTAGATCTCTAAGCTATTAAGTGTAGCCTAATAACTTTAACCTAAAAATGACTACATATGCATGTTTTTTGAGATTCTAAAAGATGAAGTGTACCAGTCGAAACACCTCCCCAAAAAAGATCGGATCATAGAGTGGTAACTAGCTTGGGTAACTCGGAATGGTCATGCTGATATAGCAGCAACTGCTCAGATGTTGTTCCCATCCTATGTGGTGATCCAATGTCTATCCATTGGTGGGTAATGACCTAAATAAGGGCTCATGAGAGTGATATATTGGTGTAATGCCGTGCCCTCGAACTCATTTTGTGCAAAGTATAAAATAACAGAGACGTGTTACATACAAGTTGTTTAAATGTGAGTTTTGGTCCTACTAACTAATTCAAGCTGCCCTAAAACTATGTGAACATGTTTTCTATCCTATGCATGGCAATTTGAAGTGATTGTTAAAGATGGAGTCTAATTTAAAGCAAGTAGGCATGTGAAAAGGCTACTAAACATGTGAAAAAGCAAGTTAACATGTGAAAAAGCATGTATTTGACTTAAATTAAAACTTGTACATGTGGAGATTAAACAATTCCCTAGTGGAGTCGCCATTCTGTGGACACTGGGGTGCCAACTTTGGCTTACCGGGTGCCAACCCCCTTTTGGTGCGAGGGTTGGGCTTTGCTTTGGAGTCACCACTAACTCGGGTTTAATCGATGGAGTTGGACATCGGTTCTCCTCTTTGGGGAAGAGGAGAAGTCTAGACTCTAAGGTCTAGGGTTTGACTCCTATCATTGGTCTGTGTTCTTGAGATTTAGGGTAAGTTGTTTGGATGTATTTGGGGAAGGCGTTAGGAACCCCAAATACCTGCCTTTTTAGGGCAGCTTCTCCCATTCTTACAAGTTTTAGTTATATATCAATGTCCATGCTTTATTAATGCTAAATTGGAGGTTTGCTGAATTTTTCTCAGGCTTAACGCCTATTTTTACTCTCAACGTCTGAATTTAATTCAGGGTGAAAATTAGGCGTTGGATTATGAACAGTCCAGAAACTATTCCTTAATTTGTCCTATTTTAATTACTAAAGACCCCTCATGGGTTAGGTCTTTAGAGGAGTGATAGACCCCTCTAAATGACTTTCTGCTTGGTTCTTTAGGGTTAGGTGTTAACCCTAATGGAAGGGAAAGTAAGGAGAATAAATTATTACTTTTCTATCTTATCAGCTTAGCACCTGTTTTTCATCTCAACGCCTAATTTTCTAATGCCTGAATTTTAATTTAGGGTGAAAATCAGGCATTGGAAAAGCTGATCAGATCAGCTCCTTGGTTCAATCTTTTGGAAAGGTTTCGTGGATCCTAGCACTGTGGGACCCATGGTTTGGGTTGAGGGAAGTTTCCTAGGGTTGCACTGTATAACCCTAGGGGTCTTGGATATAGGCCACATGGAGATATGATCTCTCAAAGTAGGCTATATGATCATCTGTTATAGGCCTAACGCCTGAATTTCTAATGCCTAAAATTTAATTCAGGAGAACTTCAAGCATTGGATGTTAAACCAGCAACCAAATTAGGTTTTTAGGCCACCAAAGTGGGGCCTAGAAGAGTGGGGTTTCTCTAGAGTCTTTACATTAACCTTGGGGTGGACTCACACTTAACCAATTTTTGAAAAACATCATTTTTAAGCCCAGGCTTAATGCTTGAAATTCACTCCAATGCCTAAATTTAAATTCAGGCATTAGGACAGAAATAAGGCCCCACAAAGGTGCATATGCACAACAATGAATCTCAGAGGCTATTTTGGCCGTGGGACAGGTTTGGAGAAGAATCAGGGCTCCCTGAGATGGGTCCCAAATCTCAACGCCTGATTTTTCTCCTAATGCCTATTTGTTCAATGCCTGATTTTTAATTCACTTAAAAATCAGGCGTTAGTTACTAGGAGAAAATCCAGTAGCCCTTAGGGTTTTGTAAAAATTCTAAAATTAAGCATGCTATCAGGAGATATAT
>JAOXJP010228118.1:0-11176 GCA_025762735.1 Platanus orientalis | reverse complement strand
TGTGATTAATATGTGTTCATTGGAAAGTGATTGATGAATTATTCCGCTGCATATGAATGTAAAGGAAGAAAAAAAATTATACAGGTTAAGAATAACTGAATGCAAAGTGAAATGAAAGGTGTTAATGTCACATGCCGAAATTTATGGCCCTACTGGTGTGGGTTTCAGGGTGCGACATGTATATGGGGAGCAACATTGGCGAGGACGTACTTAGAGTTGATACCTACCAACTGCGGTTATGGACTGGATGCACATTGATTCTATACAACGTATACTATGTTCCTAGAATTCAGAGGAATTTACTTTCAGTTTTTGCATTAGTTAGTCTAGGTTTTAGTTTCAATTTTTCAGTAAGTAGAGTTAGTATTTTCTTGGATTCGGTCGTATATGGCCATGGACATGTATTGGATGGCTTATTTCTATTAGAAATAGATAATTCTTCTATTGCTTCGTATGCTTGTTTTGATTCTACTTTGATGACTTCTTGTGATGATAATGTTACTAACAATTCGATTAAGTGGATGCTAGACTAGAACATATTGGACATGATAGGATGAATAAGCTAGCTAGAGAAGGCCTTCTAGGCCCACTTGCTAAAGTAGATCTTCCTACTTGTGAGTATTGTCTAGTTGAGAAGTCAAGTAGAAAGCCTTTTGAAAAGGCATTGCATGCAACTGTTACCTTAGAGTTAGTTCATTACGACATCTACGGATCTTTTAGTGTGAGGGCATGAATCAAAGCCTATTATTTCATCACATATATTGATTACACGTGATACGGTTATATCTTTTTAATCTCGCATAAGTCTGTAGCATTTGATTATTTTAGAAAGTATATGTTAAAGGTTGAAAATTAGGTGGATCAAATGATCAAAACCCTGAGGACTGACCGCGAACGTGAGTACTTGTCTAAACAATTTAAAGAGCTTTGTGAAGAAAAAGGCATTCGTAGATAATATATGACTCCTTTTACTCCGCAACAGAATGACATAGTAGAAAGAAGGAATCATACACTTCTTAACATGGTGAGATCTATGATAGCGCATGCTAACCTTCCAATTAGTTTTGGGGGGATGCATTATTGACTGCAACCTACATCCTCAATAGAGTGCCCTCCATGTCTATCCCTACCACTCCTTATGAATTATGGACTAAGAGAAAACCTAATCTTAATCACTTGTGGCCTTAGGGGTCGATGGGTTTTATCCATATATCAGCACATAAAACTGGTAAGTTTGACTTGAGAGAAAAAAAAATGGTACCTTTATAAGGTACTCTGAGCATTCTAAATGTTATGTCTTTGTCCATAAACAAGAAAATGGTGGGTTCATAGAGATAGAATTAAGAGATGTTGATTTCATCGATGATGAATTCCCAAGTAGTAAAAGAATTAGAATGGCTTTAGAATTTTCTGAGATTGAAGAGTCTAAAGTGAAGACATTCACATTCAAGATGGACTGAGAATCAATAATACCAGAAGATGTTAGAGAGAGAAAGTTGTAGAGACAAAGAAACAAAACAGAGCACATCAGAAATAGACCATAGCAACTGAGAGAAAATGATCTGAACCCTTCGCCCTTGCTTAGGTCCTTCCACTTCTTTTTATATGTAAAATCCCAATTACAAAATAACAACCTTAACAACTTATATTACACGTCATCATTTCATTCCTCTTAACCGACTAACTACATATTTTGGCTCTTTATTCCAACATCCCCCCTCAAGGTTAGCATAGGAACTAGACTAAACTTGGATCTAAAATAAGAAAATTTAGGTAGACATAGAGCCTTAGTTAATATATCTGCTTGTTGCATATCTGTAGGAACATATCGAACACAGAGTACATTTTGAAGCAACTTCTCTCTGATGAAGTGACAGTCCACTTCAATATGTTTAGACTGAGCGTGGAATACAGGGTGTGATGCTAGAGCAATAGTGGATTTGCTATCACACCATATCACTGGAAGACCTTAAAATTTGAGTTTAAGCTCTTGACACAACATTTTCAACCAACATATTTCAGCAGTGGTGGATGCAAGAGCACGGTACTCTGCCTCAGTGGAAGAATGTGAGATCATAGACTATTTTTTTGAAGACCACATAATGGGTTAGAACCCATATAAACACAGTATCCAGTGGTGGACTTACGATCAAACAGGTCTCTCGCCCAATCGGCATCAGAGAAGCCTGTTAACGTTAATGGCCCGGATGAATAGAATAAATCCAGATGACTGGTTCCAACCAAATACCGTAATATCCTTTTAAGCTCCTGGAAGTGGGAGTGACATGGTTTGTGCATGTATTGGCAAGCTGTGTTCACAGCAAAGGTGACATCAGGTCGAATAATGGTAATGTACTGGAGAGCTCTGACAAGACTACGATATAACTGTGGATCTTCATAAGGTGGATCATTGGTAAGTAAGAACTTCTTAGTGGCCATGGGAGTAGCACACGGCTTACATGCTGACATACCTGCCTTCTGAAGAAGTTTATGAACATAGGCCTGTTGAGAAAGCAGAATACCTGTCTGATGATACTTAACATCAATTCCAAGAAAACTCTTTAATAGTCCAAGCAGTCTCATAGAAAACTGTGAATTTAGAGAGGCTAACATGTGTTTAATGAACTCTGTATCACTTCCTGTCAGAAGAGTGTCGTCTACATATACCAACAAGATAACCACTGAAAATGATATATGACGAATGAACAATGAGTTGTCACACTGGCCCCTTTGAAATCCTAAAGAAATTAGGAACTGAGATAGACGAGAATACCACGCCTGAGGTGCTTGGTGCAACTCATATATTGCTTTGCGCAAGAGACATACGTGTTGGGGAAATTTTGTACTTACAAACCCTTGAGGCTGAGACATATATATCTGTTCACTGATGTATCCATAAAGGAACGCATTCTTGACGTCAAGTTGATGAATGTTCCAGGAGAATTGCAGAGCTAACAAAATTACTAATCGTACTATGGTCATTTTGATGACAAGACTAAAAGTGTCCATAAAATCGAGACCAGGTTGTTGGTGAAACCCATTAGCAACCAGCCTCGCTTCATGCCGAATGATGTTGCCATCAGAATCACGTTTGAGTTTAAAAATCCACTTACTGTTGAGAATGCGTTGATCTGACCGTGAAGGTACTAATACCCAAGTTTGTTGTTCAACCAGTGCCTGGTACTCCTCTTGCATGGCCTGCACCCATTTCGGGTTTTTGGATGCTTCCTTGTAATTATATGGTTCCCTTGTAATTATATGGTTCCCTTTCAGCCGAAGCTACAACCTGAAGACCAAACAATTTGTTTGGTTTCCTGACTCCCAGTTTGGACCTTGTGACCATTGGATGCATATTTTTGGTTAACCGAACAGAATCAGAATCAATAGTAGAAGTACTAACATCAACTGGAGTTGGATTTGAATGGTTCAGAATTGGATCAAGAGGTGGTTGGTCAGGGGAAGAAGACGAACTAGGGGGTACATCTAACGGGTGTGAAGCAATATGGGTATTAAATGGTTGGGATGTTCTTAGTAAAACATCATAATTTGGCACTTGCAAATTGGAACGATTTAAAAAAATTTGATCTGATGTACATAGTGGAGAATTGACAGCTGACAGAGGAGAATTAGAGGGTGAAACTCTTAAGTGAGTCCTCTGACTTGGACTCGGGAGCTTTTGGGTAGTGATATCGATCGGTTGAGATAAGTTGGAAAGAGGATTATTGACATTAGATGGCTTAGGTTTAAACCTTGCAAAACCATTGGGAAACACATTTTGAAAGAGAGATAAACGAGTTGAACTGGTAGATGGAAGCGGAATACCTGGATCAAGTCCCAGAATTCGAGCAGAAGGTTGGGCTAATGCTGAACCGGATGGTTTGTCTACATATGGAAATTCCATTTCTCGAAACTGAACGAATCAACTTGTGTAGACGCGACCAGATTCCTTATCAATGCAACGATAGCCTTTGACATCTTTAGCATACCCAAGAAATACACATCGCTTAGAGTGTGGTTCAAGCTTCTTGTTAGAGTATGGATTGAGCCATGGAAAGCATGCACAGCCAAAGACCCGCAAGAACTTGTAATCAGGATGTTGTCGAAAATTTCTAAAAAATGGTGAGTCTCCTTGTAGAGTTTGTGTTGGCATTCTGTTAATCAAGTAAACAGCCGCTAGGGAAGCTTCCCCCCAAAGTTGTTAGGGCAACGATGCAGTTTGAAGTAGTGCGATAACCGTATTGATTACATGTCGGTGTTTTCTCTCCACAACACCATTCTGTGCTGGGGTATACGGACAAGAGAACTGATGAGTGATGCCTGATTCTGCTAAAAACTGACGAAAATTGTGACTTATAAACTCTCCCCCGCCATCTGACCGAAGAGTTTTAATTTTAGTGGAAAGTAAATTTTCAATCTTAGCTTTAAACTTTGAAAACACAAAAGTGACATTAGATTTATTTCTAATAAAAAACAACCAAGTGAAACGTGAGTAGTCATCAACAATAAGCAGGTAGTATTTGAAACCCGAAGGAGTAGTTACAGACGCAGGACCCCAAATATCCAAGTGTATGAGCTCAAGAGGAAAATGTGAAACAGTACAAGAAGATGATAAAGGCAGTCTATGTGACTTAGCTAAATCACAAGAAGTACAAGGTGCTTTGTGAGATGATGGTAAATCTAGATTATTTAGGATCAAACGCAAAAAGCCTATTGTGCCAGATGCTGGTAGTCGAACATTTCACCTGAAGAGCCATAGTATTTGAGACTTTTGGAAAAGAAAGAACTGGATACATGCCTCCCCTACTAGACCAATGAAGCATCAGCTTCCTCGACTCTTTGTCCTGAACAAACACGTTATCAGAATCAAATGTTATTGTACAGTTGTTGTCCTTTGTAAGTTTATGGACCGACAGCAGATTCGTAGTCAGTTGGGGAACATGTAAGACGTTTTGTAATTTAAGTTGAGATAAGGGGGTATAGAGAGCACCAGACCCAGTGCGCTGAATAGCAAGACTTTGGCCATTACCAACTGTGACTCTAGAGGACCCAGAGTAAGGTGTTTGTAAGGAGAGATTGCTCAGATCCGGAGTTAGATGATTGCTGGCTTCGCTATCCAAGTACCATAGCTGGTCAGGTGACAGTAATTTGTCTTGAGATTGCACATTGTTGCTAGTGTAAGGTGCTTGAGAGACATTGTGACTAGCTGCTGGTGGATAGATTCTTGGAGTAAAATATGCAGTAGGAGCAAAGGAACTTGGATATGGAGCCTAGGAGGATTGTGCTCCAGGCTGAGAAACAGTAGGTTGTGGCTGATAGGTTCTCTGAAACGAAGAATCCATTCGAAAATAGCAGTCCAGAGCAGAATGCCTTGGCTTTCTACAAATCTGACAAAACAACTTTGCCCTTTGATTGTAGTGACCACGACCTCGAGATCTCCCTCGAGCATAACCCCCATAGTCTTCTATTTTTACCTCAAATTGTGAGGCTTTGAATGCAGTTGGATGTAGAGGATTATCTTGACAGGATAGAACTGGAGCTGTAGACATTTCAAGTTATTGATCCTCAATTAGTACTAATTCCTGTAGCTCAGACACTAAATTGGCCTGAGACCGAGCTCTTAGGGCTGTTTTAAAAGGATTATATTCTAGAGGCAAACCATTCAGAATGTACATCACAATGTCCTCTTCATCTAGAGCTATAGAGACTGAAGCCAAGGTGTCAACAATATTTTTCAGTTGCCGTCGTTCCTGCCATATGTCACAAGAAGTTGAATGCACAAGAGCTTTCACTTGTTACTGTATTGTTCAGCTTTGAACTAATCGAGGAAAATTTGGAGATCCAAACAAAAATTTTAAGAGAGACTTGCAGAAATGACTTCGCTTGGAAGATTGCGTGAACCAGATCTGCAGATCTGTGGATCTTGTAGATTTATTTCAGATCTGTGGATCTGAAGAGAATTTATAGAGATTGATTCGCTTAACGATAGCGTTCTTGAGATTCGAACCAAACTTGAAATCTTTACTTCGGATGAAACTGAAACGAAAAAAAAAACAAATGGTGTTGTAGATCAAAGAAAGAGAAAAAAAAAAACAAATGAGACAGCAGAGGCCAAAAATCATAGCGTGAGCTTTTTTTTAGCTCTGATACCATGAATACATTCACAATCAAGATGGACTGAGAATCAAGAATACCAAAAGATGTTAGAGAGAGAAAGTTATAGAGATAAAGAAACAAAACAGAGCACATCAGAAACGGACCATAGCAACTGAGAAAATGATCTGAACCCTTCGCCCTTACTTAGGTCCTTCCCCTTCTTCTATTTATATGTAAAATCCCAATTACAGAATAAAAACCTTAACAACTTATATTACACGTCATCATTTCATTCCTCTTAACCGACTAACTACGTATTCTGGTTCTCAATTCCAACATAAAGGTGGTTTTCAAGAGGCACCTCTCACTGCACTTGATGAGGGTGAACCAAGGATCGCCAAGAATAGTGAGAGCATACTTAATATGAATGTTTCACCTAGTGGGAGCACATTGTTTGATGAAATGGCAGATTCTGAGTCACATAAAAGCAAATGTGGGGTAGTACCTCATCATCGTTTTGAGATTGAGGAGGAATCCTTCATATACGCTTCCATTAATGATGATGAGCTAAGTTCCTAAATAGATATACTCTCATCACCTGTTTTAAGGGAATGACCAACTACTATGCAGGACAAGATTAGTTCCATAGAAAAGAACCAAGTTTGGGAACTTGTTGATCTTCCACCAAACCGTAAGATTGTTGGAAACACGTGGGTTTTAAAGGTCAAGTATAAGGCAAATCAGACTATTGAGAAGTATAAGGTTAGACTAGTGGCAACGGGTTATATCCAAGTGGAGGGTATAGACTATGAGGAACTGTTTTCCCTAATGGTGAGATTCACCTCAATTCGCCACATTATAGTCATTGTTACACATTTAGATTTGCAACTCTTTCAGATGGATATGAAGATTGTATTTCTCAACAGAAAATTAGATGAAGAGATTTATATAGATAAACCTGAAGGCTTTGTTATAAAGGAAAAATAACATAAAGTGTGCAAGCTCAAGAAGTCCATCTATGGATTAAAGCAATCATCTAGGCAATGGTACTTTCGGTTCAGTCAAGCCATCGTTGAGTATGGCTTCACAATGATCCAGGAAGACCATTGTGTGTACGTTAAACCTGAAGGCTTTGTTATAAAGGGAAAATAACGTAAAGTGTGCAAGCTCAAGAAGTCCATCTATGGATTGAAGCAATCATCTAGGCAATGGTACTTTCGGTTCAGTCAAGCCATCGTTGAGTATGGCTTCACAATGATTCAGGAAGACCATTGTGTGTACGTTAAACGATCTAATAAGAGTTTTATAAATCTTTCATTTTATGTTGACGACATTTTATTAGTTGGAAATTATATGGAATGATTGTTTCCACTTAAAAGTGGTTGTCCCTCAATTTCGAGATAAAGAACTTGGGCAAAGCGAACTTTGTACTCGAGGTTAAGATAACCTGTGATCGCTCTAAGAGGTTCCTTGGTTTGTCTTAGGAGACCTACATCAAGAGAATGCTAGAGCAATTCCGCTTGCAAAATTACAAACCCATTGACACTCTCATTCAGAAGGGTTATACTTTAAACCTGAACATGTGTCTTAGTACGGATGCAAAGTTGAAACAGATGAAAAATATTTCTTATGCAAGTGCTATTGGTAGTCTAGTGTATGCTGATGTGTACTAGACTGGACATTAGCTTTACAGTAGGATTAGTCAATCATTACCAAAGCAACCCTAGGTTAGCACACTGGAGGGCAATAAAGTGGATTCTTCGATACTTGTGTGAGATTGCAGACTATATGTTTGCTTTCAGGGAGAAGGCTTATTGTTACGAGGCTATAGTGATGCAAATTAGGGTCGCAATTTAGAGGAGCGTATATCTACATTTGGCTACACTTTTCTTTTAACAGGAAGAACTATTTCTTAGAGTAGTAAGAAATAGTCATGCATTGCCTTATCCACGATGGAATCGGAATACGTTGCTCGTAGTGCAACTGTGTAGGAAGCTGTTTGGATTTATGGGTTCCTTCGACGACTTAGTGTCATAGAAAATGCCAAGGATCCCATTATGATTCATAGTGATAGCATGGCATCACTGGCATACGCGAAGGATCTGAAGTATCATGGACGGACCAAACACATTGACATGTATGTTATCACTTTCTACGAGACATGATTGCGTAATAGGAGGTGGTCCTTAAGCATATTTGTACGAGTCAAATGGTGGCTGACCCACTCACTAAGCATATTCCTAGGGATATGTTAAAGGCTCATGTGAGAAGTATGAGACTGCATAAAATTTAATGTTTTTTGATTGTTGGCATAGGACCACTCATATTTAGTTTATGATAAGAAACCTTTGGGATTTATAAACATTTATTTATTTAATAAAATGATCATCTTGATTTATATGGATTGTTATTAAGAAGATTAATTGTACACACAAACACCATGTGATTGGATATATGGTGTGATTCGTCACCAGTTTAGGTCATGTACTCACACCACAATCGCCCTGACACATGATTTGTGAATAGGATGAGACGTCGAGCATTATGTGAATGCTCACACTGACTTTTGGTGCAAAGGAATGCGAGCTAAGCATCTGTTTATGATGTCGCCCCGATTGGAGTCAGGAGCAGATTTTAGATGAATAAACATGATATATATAGATATATAAGCATGTATACCTGAGAAAGTTGGGTGCGAGACTCTAATCAGGCACAAGATAGAGCGGTTGGATTATGAGAGTTTGAGTCAGGAGTAGGAGAGAGTAACTGGACTAAAACCTGTACGGTGTTGAGAAGTTGATGAACTCTTAGTGAGCTCTACCGTAGCATGTGTTTCATACTGCACGTACTATTTTGACCGTGGCCTACATACGTAAGTAAGCTAATTCTCTGTGTTCGTAGTGTGAGACTTTGGTCATGTAGGCATTTATGTTCTTAGAAACTCATGACTATGTTGTGAGGTTAAGGCTTGATGATTACTACGCTAGTGTGTTTCCTATGACTATAAGTGATTTGGTCTAAAGGGACATGGCTAGGAAAGCGGTTAGGCCAAGAGACTAAGCAGTATGAGGGTCCATTGATAGTAATGTACGCATAACCTATGGCCACAATTAGATGATAAGTTGAGTAAAACCATTTTTTTTTCAAAAAGGTTAAAATTGTTTTTCAAAATTGACTTATCCCTATAAAAGGCTTGTGGTGAATACTGGAAGTTGACGTGTTATGAATATGGAACTCTAGAGGGGATAGAAAATGCGCAACTTGATGTAAGAAAATCAGTCTAGGGCATGGTTGAGTTGTTGGAGATGAGATATATTTTTCTAGTTATATAAACATATAACTTAGTAAAGTGCTCTCTCCTAGAGATCACAACTCCCGTTGATTGCACACCATATTTCCCTGTATGAGATACATGAATGATGAAGAGTAAATGAGCAATGAGGCTAATTAGTATGCCACACTATGGATGAGTGGGAGATGTTGGAGTTTAAGTCTATCTTGAACATCCTTGTGGGCATCCTATTGCACTTAGATTCCTCCAGACTTATCTAATGAGTTGTAGATAAATCCGAATGAGAGTTAGAGATCTAAGTGGACTAAAACTCCTCCACAAGGCCTCTATAAGTATGTGGCTTTGCCAAAAATGATATTACACTTTTGGTAATCTTGTGGAGACTTCTCTCTTGTTCTCTTCTCTCTCTTTCTGTAAGGGTTTATGGTGTGAAAATCCTCCATCACTCTTGTAGTGCTATCGTGACGGGTGTTAGTGCTCCACTCCAACGAAGTAACCTTGCAACATGGGTGCAAGAGTGGTTCGATTTCTTCTGCTGCAAAATTGTCTCTAGGGTGTGTGCAATCCCCTCACCTTCATTATACAACATAATTCAACTCGACTGAGTTCTATGTCGACTCGTCAATCCACCTAGTAATATAGCGATTCAGTGTCGTAGTATTAATTCATTGAACTTGGCCCGGCTCAACCTAACTCTTCTTTTCTTTCAACCCTTGATATGGATCTTTGCCCCTCCTATATAGTTGGCAAGAGTCATCTCTGTTGATGTATGTCCTCCTCTGGGAGTTCTTTCTCCTTGATGAATTTTTCTTTTAAAAAAATAAACGTTATATATTCATATTTTCGAAAAATAAGAAATTGTAACATTGTTTGATTGTACTTTCAATGACCACCAACCGGCAGTCTTGAACAATAGATAGGATTCTCCAAGGTACCCGACTATGTTCATCATTTATCATCTTAACAATTGAGAGACGGTTTCTATCTACAAAAACGGGTTGAGTCAAGTATGACTGGACAAGTTTTAACCCAATAAAGAATGCCCAAGCTTCTACCTCTTCTGTTAAACTTGTCTGCGGGTCCTTCAATTTGCCTCCTTTAAATAAACCAAAATGGTCTCTGATAATGGTTGTTGCAGCACTATAGGAACCTGTAGCTCTATCAACATTAATCTTTTTTTTTTTTGATAATTCCATCAACATTAATCTTTAATGCACCAATGGGTGGGTATGTCCAATGGTGGGGCAAACTCCTTTAATTTGCAAAGCTTCTTCTATGACTTGAGTTGTCTATAAATCCTCTGAAGGACTAGTTCTGGAATACAGTTGTAGAAGAGAATTTGCATTTGAAATGGTTGCCTCTACAGAGATCAATCTTTTTTGAATACCAATTTCAGGCTTTCCAAATGGATCACATAAGTAAAGCACATAACCTGAATGTGGATGGATCAGGGGAATTGTGTAGCCAATCTTCGATCCATTCTTTGAGAGGCTTGCAATGTTCCCAAACCCGGAGTCCCAATGGTGAACCAAACCATGCAACTTGGGCATACATTCAAAGAATAAATACTAAATGGTTTGTATTTCCATACGACATAATGGATAGGAAGGATTTATCTTGCAACTATATTTTGCCAATCCACGCATGGGGAGTGCATTATGAATGTTGTGACTAAACCCACAAACCAAAGAGAAAAATGAAATAGACAATGAACACAAAGCACATAGAAACACAACGATATACGTGGTTCAGCTTATAACCTACATCCATGGGCGAAGACGGCAAGAAATT